>BMAC01000219.1:781911-798746 GCA_014905375.1 Phtheirospermum japonicum
ATTGGTTTTGGATGAACGCATTAACAATCGTTAGGATCTAGTGAAAAGCACGAGTATTGCTCTGAGTAATTTTAATATCATCGACTATTTTTCGCATCTAAGTATATTTTTACTTTTAATGGGAAATACATCTAAAGTTTGAATTACTAATTCTCTAATAATCGATGAGAATCAGATTGTAAATGTTGCTCAATGATTTAATATTTTGAAAAAATATGATATTGTATATTGCTATCTTTATTTAAGTTGATACCATAATAACTTGTTATATTTATAATATCAATTAATATGTAGTCATGATCATGTGTTGCAACTGTCACATGATTATATTGCAAGGGTGCAAGATCGAGCACATATAAATTTCAAAAGTTTGACTCCTTTCTTCTTCTTCTTCTTCTTCTTCTTCTTCTTCTTCTTCTTTTTTTTTTTTGAAATTATTATTTTTTTAATACGTTTGTCTTGTACTTGAACTAACACCATTTCTATTGATTTTTTTATGGTGAAAGGGCGTTAGACAAGAATAGTTTAAATGGGTCGATACCCAGTGAGCTTGGAAGCCTTTCTAAATTGAAATTCTTGGATCTTTCATCAAACAACCTAACTGGTTCAATACCCAGTGAGCTTGGAAGGCTTTCTAATTTGGAAGAATTGGATCTTTCCTCAAACAATCTCAATTGTTCAATTCCAAACACGTTGGGCAACTTGTCAAACTTGGTATACTTGTGAGTAAATTTACTCAAAGCAACCTATATTTAATTCTTAATTTGAACAATTTCTAAGAATGATTTATTGTGATAGGCGGATACAAAATAATAACATTGGTGGACCAATACCGAGAGAGTTTGGAATGCTTTCTTATTTGTTAAGATTGTATCTTTCCTCAAACAATCTCACTGGTTCCATTCCCGACATGTTGGGCGGCTTATCATATTTGAAAGACCTGTAAGTGTAATTTTATTCAAAGCATATATATTCTTAATTTGAACTAACACATATATATTGGTTAAACTATGGTGATAGGCATCGACTATTTTCCGCATCTAGGTATATTTTTACTTTTAATGGGAAATAGATCTAAAGTTTAAATTACTAATTCTCTAATAATCTATGAGAATCGGATTGTAAATGTTGTTCAATGATTTAATATTTTGAAATACGATGATATTGTATATTGCTATCTTTATTTAAGTTGATACCATAATACTTGTTATATATATAATATCAATCAATATATAGTCATGATCATATGTTGCAACTGTTACATGATTATATGCAAGGGGTGCAAGATCGAGCACAAATAAATTTCAAAAGTTTGACTCCTTTTTTCTTCTTTCTCTTTTTTTTTTTTGAAATTACTATTTTTTTAATACGATTGTCTTGTACTTGAACTAACACCATTTCTATTGATTTTTTTATGGTGAAAGGGTGTTAGACAATAATAGTTTAAATGGGCCGATACCCAGTGAGCTTGGAAGCCTTTCTAAATTGAGACGGTTGGATCTTTCATACAATAGCATCAGTGGGTCGATACCCAGTGCGCTTGGAAAACTTTCTAATTTGAATGAATTGGATCTTTCCACAAACAATCTCAATGGTATCATTCCCGACACATTGGGCGACTTGAAATATTTGGGAACCCTGTAAGTATGAGTTTATTCAAAAGCAAGTTTATATTTTCTTACTTTGAATGAACACATATTGGTTGAATTATGGTGACAAGCAATACGAGACAATAATACCCAGTAAGCTTGAAAATCTTTCTTCTTCATAATATTAACATATTTTGACAAACAGTTTTAGTGGTTTCATTTTGGACATGTTCAACAACTTGTCACAGACAATTTTAGGTTTTTAACGAACTTTATTTATTTTGATTGATTTATGGTGATAGCATGAGTGGACTAATACAAGTATGGAAGTCTTTCTAGTTCGATATGGAGTAATTAAATATATGTATCATTATTGGTACATAATATACTCTATAGTATGTGTCGTGTAGCCCTTGGCACATATATCAGCAAATATTTATACTTTTAAGATGATAATTCATACTTTTCAAAAACTATTAACATTATTTTGAAAAGTACGACTTTTCATCTTAAAATTATATATTTGTTTGAAGAGTATGACCATTACACGCAAGAGTTATGCATATGTCAGTTTTTTTAATCGTTTGAAGTGTACAATAGTTAATTTGTGTTATATTAATAATTTTGTAATATAGGAATTTATCCAGAAACAACCTCTCGGGTGATATACCTTTGTCATTGGCCCATATAAAGACACTGTAAGTGTCCATCCAAATTTGAATTATATATATATCATTGTCGCCGTATACGCACACAATTTATAAATCGGAAATGTAATTATAATTTTCTCATGTTACAATATTTTTATGCAGTGATCTATCATACAACCCATTGCTGTGCGGCAAAGTTATTAATAAGACATGCACTTGATGCTTCGTGATTTAGCACCCTTCAGTCGTGTTTAATTATGCTGCCTTGAAAGTTTCTATGATATTAATTATGTTAGAAATATGTGACTTTGTCGCTCTGTATTTGTATTTTCCCATGCAACATGTCGTGCATGCCTTATATATATGGACTGCAAAATAATGAATCATGTAATAAATTATTGGGTAAATCTCACTTTTGGTACTTAAAGTATGACAAAATTTCAATTTCAATACTCAAATTTGCAAAATATCATGATTAGTACTCTAAGTTTGATTTCGGTCTCACTTTTCATACACGGTGTTAAATCTTCCGTTAAAGTTAATGGGAACATCAAATTTGGACAGAGATAATTAATTAAATTAAAAAAAATAGAAAAAGTATTTGAAAATTCAAAAAAACTAAATGAAAAATCAGAAATTTACAATTTTGTATTTAATAAAATAAAATAAAATAATAAATTTAATTCAAAAAAAAGGAAAGAAATGTAAATAAAAAACAGAAAATATATAAACTCATAAATTCAAGAAATAAAATATAATAATTAATTAAATTCAAAAAATAAAAATAAAAACTCAAAAAAAAGTAAAAATAATCAAAAAATAATCTATTTGATTTATATTTTATAATTTAAAAAAAAAAAAAAACAATAGTTTTAATTAAATCTAAAATTTTAAAAATATAAAATAAAATAAATTCTTTTAATAAAAATATTTTGTACAAGTTTTTAGTTATTAGTTATTTGTAAGTTTTTTTATTTATTTTTAATGTTCACATCATTTTATTTATTATTTTTAATCAGAAAAGAAAAAAATAGAATAAAATAATAATTTTTGTTACTTGACCTCAACCATCCAACTTTACTTCTAGATGGATGTTAGGTCATATCAGAACGTTAAGTAGTAAAGTTGGATGGTTGAGGTCATGTAACAGAAATTACTATTTTATTTTATTTTTTTATGTTTTTAATAATAAAGAAATGATAAACAAAATATTGTAAACATTAAAAAAAATAAAAACCTTAAAATAATTGAATAATTAAAAATCTTTACGAAATTTTTTTAATATAAGAATAACATTATTTTGTATTTTTAAATATATCTTTTTCGAACTTAATTAATTATTGTCCTTTATTTTTGAAATTAAAAAATATAAATTAAATTAATTTTATTTTTGATTATATTATTCTATTTTTTTATTTCTTGAATTTAATTAATTATTGTATTTCTTTTTGAATTAAAATTTTATATATATTTTATTTTTATTTACATTTATTTCCTTTTTTTTTTTTGAATTTGTAAATTTTTTTTCAAATTTTAATTATTTCTTGAATTAGATTAATTATAATATTTTATTTTATTAAATACAAAGTTCTAAATTTTCAATTTTTTTAATTTTTTTTCAAATATTCTTTTAATCATTATTTTGAATTAAATTAATTATTTTCCTCAAAATTGTATGTTTCCGTTAATTGTAATAAAAAAATTAACCCTATTTATGAGAAGTAAAATCGAAATTAAACTTAAAGTACTAGTCTTAATACTCTACAAACTTGAAGTATTAAAATTGCAATTTCACCATAATTTGAGTAAAAAAATAAGATTTATCCTAAATTATTTATCAGACACTACTTTTTTTAGTCTAATGTCATGTCCTTTTATATAAGAAAGGTGCCTCGGCACATGTTTGTTTGTTTGTTTGTTTGTTTGTTTGTTTTTTTATGCTTAAATAACTTTCCTTTATATGTCGGAGGAAATCGAACTTTGTTTGCATATGATATTGTTGGGTGTCACGATATTAGTCAAATATTCTCAAATTATTGCCATTAAGAATAATTCCATTGCGAATTTTGCCCGTTGTTAAATTTATAGTTTGTTTTACTTGCAGTTTTAAATGAGAGAGTATACCATAAACGTAGGTGCACGTATAATTTAATTTATCATCGCATATAACTGGTATATAACATAACATATAATTGGTACGTATTATCACAAATAATTGAAATTCTAAATCTAAAATTTAAAATCCTAAAATTAAAAATATAAAACTAAAACAAAAAATTAAACCCTAAAAATAGAAAATTAATCCCTAAAATGAAAAACTAAATTCTAAAATTGAATATTAAACTCTAAATCTTAAATTTCTATCATATCTCATCACATATAAGTGACACATATCATCACATATAACTGGTAAAATGATAGATTTTTGCTAGGACCCTAAAATGAAAAATTAAATAAATAAAAATAAAAAATTAAATCTTAAAATAAAATATTAAACCCTAAAAATGGAAAACTAAACCCTAAAATGGAAAAGTAAATCCTAAACTATAAATTTTTGTTACATATCATCACGTACAACTACCATATATCATCACGTATAACTTTCATATATTATCATTTAATACATGGTGCACCTAATAAATTGCTGTGGTAAATGATTTCTCTGTTAAAATAAAATAATTATATAATAAGTATCAAATAATTAAAAAGAGTATACTAAACTCTTAAATGTAAAAATAATGTTAATATATAAGTAGAATAATTAAAAAGGTTGACATAAATATAAATTGTTATTTAGAAAATGTATAAAATATTAAAATAAATAGACATACATAACCACAAAACATAAGAATAATTTCAAAATAAGTATGTAATTGTCAAAAAAATAAATAAAAGAAAGTTCTACATAATCTAAAATATAATATAATTTTTAATAAGCATTATAAAGTCGGGAGTGGCTAGCAAAAGTTCACGTGCTAGTAGAATTGGCCATTCAGGAATTTAGCTCATATGTGGACTGAACTTACAGAGCCTAGTTCTTGGATTCTGCTATAATAAAAGTAACTTTCTAATAAAAAAAATTCCCAAACCACATATATATAGACAACTTCCGACGCAAAAAGTAACCTATAAACCCACTTCATTCTATAACATGTTAATATAATAGTATAAAATATGTCATCTCTTACGCCCCACCCCCTATTTTTTCCATTTATTCTTTTTTATTCATATTTTGAATAATATCTCAAATATTTATATGTTCATAATGTATTCGTTTGTTCTCCATTTTGCATGAAGAATATACCAAATTAATTATTTTTCAAGGATCTACAATTTAAGATCAGTATTACATGTTAAAAATAAAATTGTAAGAAAATATATTTTTATGAAGAAGAAATTTAACTAAGTTTATTTCTTTTTTTAATTTTATTGGTATTCAATGTTGATCTTCAATGAAGATCATGAAAATAATTAATTTAATATATTCTCATCTATAAAACGGAGAACAAACGAATAAGTTATAAATATTTTAATATTTTATATGCTATTTGAATTTTGAATAAAAAGAAAAGAATGAAATAAATACCAATTCAATTCAGTAAGTTAGGAGAGAGAGAGAGAAAAGGGGGAGTGAAAATACAAAATATTATTTTACGAGAAATAGGAGAGAGAAAGGGAAGAGAGAAAAAAAATAGAGTCATTTCTCGGGACCAAATCATGTGATTTAACGGGACCAAATTCTGTGATTATACGGGCTATGTGGAGCCAATGAACATAGGTAAAAGCAATACTTCTCTCTCATCTCTCTCTCTCTCCTTTTCTCCTTTCCTTTCACGTCTTTTATTTCTCTCTTTTTTCCCACTTCTTTCATTTTTATTCAAAATTTATACACTTTTTACAAAATTCAAATATGTATAACTTACTCATTTTGTTTCCATTTTACATGAAATATAAATATCAATTTTAACTATTTTCTCATGATATATAATTTAAGATGAATATTATTTTAAATGAGAATTAAAAAATATTGTATTTGGATTTATTATTCATATTAAATGTATAAGTACACACACACATACAAAAGCACACACCTACATACTCAACTCATCATTTCCCCATACTCATAAATAAATTAATATTTTATTTTCAACAACATAATAAAATAATACTACAATGAGCCAAACATGATTTGACACACTACAATAAAGATCTTTTTTAAAATTTCTAAATAAACAATGTTCCTACTATCATTTGGCTTCCCAATAGTAGACCTACTAAACCACAAATACAATCAACCATCTTATTTAGTACGTGCAGAGTGATGGCAAAAAGACAAACTCCTGGTGGCCAACCTCATTGGCACAATCTCTCCCTTGTCGTTTTCTATGATCGTGATCCCTCCCCTTCTTTGGCACCACATGAATGGGACTCACCCATTCACTATCGGGCACTGGGAGAATAATTCCCTCATCGATCAATTTGAAGATCTCTTTCTTCACCACCTCCATCAAATTTGGATTCAAACGATGTTGACCATCTCGAACCGGCTTTGTACCCTCTTCCAACACAATATGGTGCATGCACGTGGTTGGACTTATACCTTTAATGTCTCCCAAGCTCCACCCGTTGGATCCTTGGAAATTTTTGAGAACAACGATCAAGGCCTCCTCTTCTTCCCTAGACAGTTTGGCAAAAATGATAATGGGTTTCTTCTCGCCTTCTTCAAGAAATGCATACTTCAGGTGGCTTGGAAGGGGTTTAAGCTCGGATTTTGGTTCGATGTCCGATCTCTCATCTCCAAGTTCACAAAGGTCAATCACCCCCTCGAAGTTGGGCTCAAGCCAATCGTCGTCCTCGGCGAGCCATGAGTTGTCATCTTGATTGAGAAAATCACGGATGAGGGATTCTTCTTCCAATTTAGCTTGCACAAGCGGGGCGATGAGATCCACGAATGAACATTCGGTGTTCATGGATGAAGATGGTGTTGCTTGGAAGTCGTGGATGGAGAAAGTGACAGATTCGTCCAAAACGGATAAGGTCATGCTCCTGTTTTTCACGTCTATGAGTGTGTTGGTCGTGGCCATAAAGGGTCAACCCAACAAAATCATGTGCTCTCAGCTATCGTCTCACACTTCCTCTACATCTAATATCACAATATCAACGGGGACAATGAGGTTCCCGACTTGCACGAGGACGTCCTCGACAATCCCCTTTGGGTATCGGACCGACCGATCTGCCAATTGGAGTCTCATCTTTGTCGGCTTGAGCGCACCTATATCATACTGCTCATGGACAAAAAAATGCATTAAATTGATCTCCGCCCCAAGGTCGAGCATACCCCGAGTCTCTGTACCATTTCCCAAAGTTATTCTTATACAAAAATTCTCGAGGTCTCTTTCCTTAGGGGGAAGGAGATTGCGAAAGATAACGCTCGCCGCATTTGAAAAATAAATTTTTTCATTTTCAAAACACCGTCACTTTTTTGATGCCAAGTCTTTGAAGAATTTAACATATGCGGGAACGTTTCTTATCATATCAAGCAAAGACAAATTCACATTAACTTTAGAAAGTATATTATAGATGATTTGTACATATTTGTATGTGATTTTCGTGTATTTTTGCAGCGTGTGTTGTGTGCTTTTACGTGTTTTAGGTTTATCTTTTTATCGTTTTTCTTCCTTTTGATGTTTTTCGTCTCATTTGGTGTTTAATGTGTCTTTAGTTTATTTTATATGAAATAATCTAATTTTACTTAATTTTAATATCTCAGCTTAAAACGAGGGAAATGGGACGAGCGACGAGCCGAAGCCCTGCAGGCGCCGCATTGCAACGCCCGCGTCGACGCCAAGTAGCGCTCTCGTTGATCGACGCTCCGCCAGCGTCGATCGACGCTCCGTCGATACACTGTCGACGCAAAGGTTCTGAAGCGTCGATCTTAACTCCGTCGATCGACGCATAACCTCTGAAGCGTCGACCTTGGCTCGCGTCGATCGACGCACTACCTGTCGACGCGTGCAGCCTGGCTCGCGTCGACGTAGACGCTCGGCACGCGTYGATCGAYGCTAAGGCAGTTTTGGTGGTTATTTCGGGAAATTCTATATAAACCCGATGGTTTCTTCATTTTTTGTGTGCTGGGAAGAGGGGGAAAGGTCCAGAAACGCAGAGATCCCTCGGTTCATGCTACCATTTCAATTCACGCAAAATTAGAGTTAGATAGTTTGTAGTTTCATCGTTTCTACGCCGTCCGACGTTCAAGGCCGTTTCTCGCCGCTGAAGATCGTTCGATGGCTGATGCTTTTCTAGATCATAGGTTTTTCTGCACTTTCTTTAATAGTTTTCATAGTGTAGCTTTCGTTTTACTTTGATGTTGAACTTTAATAACGTAATTTAGTATAATCCTTTTACTTGTTTTCTCGTTGTTAATTTATGTTTATATGTCATGCTTGTATTGAAGTCTTCATGTTCATGCTTTGATTTCATGCTTGGGCTGAAATTATGTTGTTGATCATGATGATGCTTGTTGGCTAGATTTATCGATCTAGTGTGCTCAGGATCGTTTAGAACGATCGGGATTGACAACCCCGATCGTGGAGACAATTCCGACACACTAGACCCTCGCTTTTATTAATCGTTTTTAAAAGCTTTTTATTTTATTGCTCGTAGATGTTAGAAAACCTCAAATCAAGTTGGATCGAGTGTTTAGTTTAGTTTTTATTTTCGTTTCTATGTACGTAAAATCGAACACCGAAATAAGTTTCCGATTAGTCTTCCTTTTGATTAGACTCGAGTCAGCTTATTGCCTACAATAGCTTCATTCTCTTGCGGACGAGCTTTTTATTTTTAACGCGAAAGAGTTCGATTCAAAATTTGGCGCCGTTGCCGGGGAAGGCTAAAGGCTACGATTTTTGGTGTTTGCTTTTATTTAGTTTTGTTTGTATTATTACTTATTTGTTTTTGTTTGTGTTCGATTGTGATTTTTATTTCTTGTTTCTTTTTGTTCTTTTTGGTACGCTTAATCTCGTTTGTTGAGTATCGTGCTTGTAGCCAACTCTTTGATGATTCGAGATTTTAGACCGACGATGGCAAACTATCGATCGAGTTCGCCATATGATGACTTTTACATTCCACCTTTTGATGAAAGGATGTTTTGCCCAATGTCCGACTGGCGTGTGTTTCGACCGGCAATTCCTTTGAGCTTTGCAATGCTGGAGTACGATCTTGATGAATTTTACCTCGAGCAACTTTTGATTTTTCATGGATTTCCGAGCGAAGACCCGCTCCATTTTTTCCGAGAGTACGAAGCTATAACCAGCACATTTCCTCTTTTCGGACTTACATGGGATCAAGTGATGATGCGGCTTTTTATGTTCACATTAAAGGATCGGGCAAGTGAATGGTTGGCTAATTTAGAGCCTGATTCTTTGAAAAAGTGGTATGAAGTAGTGGATCAGTTCATGGGGTCGTTCTATTCGTCAGAATGGGTCCCACCTTCGGTTTCTTACAATTCGAGTTTAAATGATCCATACATTTCACTTAATCACTTTGATCGACCACAAAGTTCCTATTACCCGACATTTAATGAAAATTCTTATAACCCGGGTTTGGAACCTTTTTTCCACGGGATATGATTCGTATGCTCTACCCAATTCTGATTCTTCGAGCTACGAACCGTTTCCTCTTTTTACATCAAATTCTTATGTTTCGAGCGATTTTTTCCCAAAACCACATATCACGATTCGAGATATAATGATCCTTATGCTCCTTGTACTCCCAAAACCATAACCATGAATCGAACGTCCAGTAAGGGAAAACAAGGCCAATAGGGTTGTTTTAGTAGGGTCCTTGGAATTGAAGGGATAAAAATATAAAGATGTAAAGGTTATGGGCTTAATCGAAAGGGTAGCAAACTGTTGGGGTTTAGTTTAGGTTTTTATTAGTTTGAAGGCTGGATTTGGGGTTTTTAGTAACTAGGGGGCTCGATTGCACAAGGATGAAAGTCTTGGGGGTCAATTGGTGGTTTCTTTGAAATTGGAGGAATAAAATAGGATATCAGCCCTTAATCTCCATCAGACCATCCCTTTTCCCCTGTTCTTCCTTAATTCAGAAACGGCCAGCAATTTCTCCCTCGACCGTCGGCGGCAGCAGCTCGTAGCATCCACAATCGGCGGTTGACATCGACGCCCCCACCCCAGGTGCGGCTGATTTTTCTTCACCGATTTCAGAAGTGGGCCTGCCCAACTTCTCTCGAGCTTCAATTCGACGGCGGCGGTGGCGGCATTTCGCAGTGGCGGAGGCGAGGAAACGACTGCGCTGAAGTACACCTTCGTCGAGGCGGTGGTCAGAAGGTGCAGGCGCCGCTCCGCCCCCTCTGAAAACGATGGCGGCGACGGACTGGGTCAGAATCGGGCGGCGGCGTTTGATAGGCGGTGGCGACGGCAACTGTGGGGCGTCTGCGAGGCGGCGGCGTTTTCTCTTCCCCAAGACCGTGAATGGACAAAAACGGCGGCGGCCTGGGATTTGGTGGCTATTTCTGGCGATTGTGGGCAGCGCGTCGACCGCAACCCGGTGGTTGGAAGGTCGGCGACTGGCACTGCGGGGCGGCTCGGCTGGTTCACGAGGGAGTTGTTGGGTTCCGGTGGTGGTGGTTCCTACTTGTGGGTTTGCCGGTTTTTGGGTCGGAAAATAAATTAGTGGCTTCGGGTTTGCTGGCCGGGGTGGTTTCCGGGTCTCGATCGGGCTGTGACTGTTCGGATGGCGACTCGGGCCTGGACTCGTTGTGGTTGGTGGTGGTTGTTCGGGCAGGTTGGCGACGGCGGCTCAAGAGACTGATCGGTGACGAAAACTCCTTCCCTCCTTCCACTTATCGACGGTGGCCAGTTGATAAGAACTCGGCAGCAGCGGCTGCGTGTTGCTGGAAACTGGATCCGACGGCGACTGTTGGTGGTAGAAATTTTGAGAGTGGATGGCGATGGCGGCTGCGTTGGTGACTAAAAAAAACGGAGGCAGCCAATTGGTGGTGATCCGGGCCTTTTTGAATCGGGCTGCGGGTTTGGCTTTGGGGGATTTGGTTGGCTTGTCGGAAACTAATTTGGGTTTTTGGATGGCTTTCGATTCTGGCGAGGAACTTCCGGCAGCGTGGTGGTTTGACGTGGCTGTGGTGGAAAATCGACTGGGAGTAACCGGGCCGGCTGCCGGGTTTGGGGCATTGGTTTTGGTTTGGAGAAAGATTTTGATGATGAATCTGTTGTTCTTTGAAAAACTTAGAAAAACAAGATTGATCGTGTTACCTGTTGCTTGCGGCCGTATTATGCAGAAATTATGTGAAAAGTGGAGCGGGTTTGGGATTTTGCTTATAAGCCAAGTATGGTTTTTAATTTAGGAAAATTAGGGGTGAGGTTTAAGTGGTGTTGATACGGTTATAACCGACCGATTAATTAACCGGCGGTTAATAACCGGTCGGGTAATTAACCGGTTTTTGGTTAACCGAACCGGGCGGTTAACCGTCGATTTTTAATTTTATTTTTTTTAAAAAAAATAGTCGATCAGGCAGTCGATCGACTTGATTAAATCCTGTCGATCGACTGACACTTTGTCGATCGACAGGAAGTCGATCGACAGAAATGCAGCCGATCGATTTTTTTTTTTAACCGGTTAACCGCACGGTTACGGTTAGACGTTCAGGTTAACCGTAACCTAACCGCCGGCCAGCGGTTGACGGTTACGGTTATAACCGTGACCGCCGGTCAACGGTTAACCGTAACCGGTCAATCGATTATTAACCGGCGGTTAACCCGTTAACCGTAACCGGATCAACACCTCTAGGTTTGGTGGTCTGGACTCGATTTGTCGTTGGGCTCGTTTTTAAAGTCCGAAAAGAGTCGACCCAATGACGACTTAAGTTTTAAATCAAATAATTCCGTGAACGACCCAATAGTATTTTAAATTATTAAAAATAACTATAATATAAATAAATTATAATAATTTTAGAAATTATTTTAAAACTAAAATCTATTAATTTGATTATAATAAGATTTTAAAATAATTTAAGATAATTTATATAGAATACAACTACAATATAATAGTCTTTAAAATTGAGGTATAATATATTTAATAATCGCATTAGAAATTCTATTAAATAGAGTTTCTTAAATCAATTAAAACTAAAAGTATAAAATAATTTATAGTGACGAGCTTGGGACTAAGATTATTTTTAATGCATGATGATAATTAAAAAAATAAAAAGAGAAAAAAATATGCACTGGATTTATGGTCTTTACAAAAGAGTTCGGTTGAGGTTTTTTGCTGATGTGGTATTATTCTATATTTTCTTATCAATTTTATATAATTATAAACGTTAAATTGAAGACAGAAACCTGTTTTACTCTACCTTTTCATTTTTTATTTTTTCATTTTTCTGTTATCTTCCCGTTAATCTGATATTAATAAATTTTTCAACAATAAAATTAATAAAAGTCATTTATAAATTAAGAAATATAATATAAATATTAATATATATATATATATATATATATATATATATATATATAATAAATATAGAGTTTCGAAAGTCATTTATAAAATATTTTCTCATATAAATTTCTATATTTATTTTATAATTCTTTTAAATTCATTTTATATTTTTATATTTATCATCAATTTTATTAATTTTTTATTACTTAAGTTAATAATAAAAAAATCATATAAATTATTATATTCATTTATAATTTTCTTAAGATTTTATTTTATGTTTTTTATATTTATCACTAATTTTTGTTAATTTTTATTAATTAGATTAAAAGAAAAAAAAATGGAGGCAACACGTTTTTGCATCTATTTAATGTTTAGATTTAAAATATATATATATAATCACGGCAACTCAGGGGAAAAAATGATCAAGTCTTTTTAGACCTTTTTTGATAAATTAGTTAGCTTATCGGGCGTGGTTTGATATGGCCAGTTTCACGTACTTTTTCTGAATTATGGTCAATATAATAGACCAAACAAATTTTTTTCCCAATTTCTTGTTTTAAATTTAATACTTGAAATTTAAAAAAAAATGATTAGAAAGTATTCAATCATGCCACATTAGCAAAAAAAAGTCCGATCAGGCTTTTTTTTTTTTTTGACATTTTTAATAAATTGACCAATTTAATAGACGTTAGCCAACATCAAGTACTTTTTCTTAAATGTAGTAGATCAAAAATGAATTTTTTTTCTCAACTATGAAATTAGTTGGGTATTTAGATGGTTTATATGAATTCCATTCTAGAATACTTGGTGGAACGGAATGCAGTCGTTTGGTGCGCAAATTAAGTTCCATCTTTGATATATAATAACTAACTAATAATTAAGGAAATGACTGCGGTGCCTTCACGGTACCATGCCTCCCACCCCACGTGCATTTACATCCATCCATCTTTTAATATTTATTAACTTTAAATTGTTCCAACGGTTGACAATAGGTGAGAAAAGGTGAGGAATGGTACCTTCACGGCACCGTAGAACTTCCCAATAATTAATGCATACAGTTAATATTAATGTGCTTAACTTATGAAAACATGTTATTGTGAAACTGAAGACATGTATTGTTTGAATTATTCGTGTGATGGTATTTGTTTGCATAAAGTTTGTTTCTTTCCTGATTTTGAACGACATATTTATATTACAATAATGCTACATGAAGCGAATTGCTCCGGATCAACAAAGATAAAAAAGTAAGTTTAAATATTTTTGATAGTTATATTATTTTGTTAATTTTGTATTTACCTTTTTACCCTTTTTGATTATTATGTAAAGAATTAAATTTGGATCAAACAATTTATAAGGAAATATATTGAATTTGTCATTCTTAATTTCCTTATACTTAAGTCAAGAAATTAAATACAAGAGAGTGATATTTAATAACAATTATAATTTTACTACAATATATAAGTTAAATAATAGTGTAAAATATTTACTTTCTATTCTTATCAACTATATATATTTTTTCAAATGGTACAATATGTATGATAACATTATAAATCAAAGTATTTATTTAATAAACCTCAAATATAAAATTCAAAAAGATTAAAATTATTATAAAAGAATAAATAACTTAAAAATTTATGAAGTAGTTAAATAGAAAGTATATTTTAATACTAAATAATTATTCAATATAAATTAAAATAAAAAAATCTAAAACCATAGAAAATTGTATAAAATAATATAAAATATTAAATTATTAGATAAAAAAATATAATAGTTATAATGAAACTGGTAGAAAATTATGTAAGTGTATCTTTAACTCTCAGATCAATATAATTTCATAGAAATACATAATTCAATGAATTCGATGAGAAATTATATAAATTGAGGATACTAAATTATTATAGAATTCAAATTGACGAACAGATGATTTATTGGAATCCATAGAATTCAAAATTGCGAATACAAGTGAATTTATTTTTTAAAATCTATGCAATGCCATAAATAATTATTTAATCAAAGAATTAAAATATTCTATTATAGCTATTAAATTAGCCAATTTATCTTTTTTTTGTTATTCCATAATACAGTTTGATTATATTCTTTTACATCATATAAGTGTATAAATGTATTTATATTTGCATCAACTCATAATTTACTATTGATAATTAATTATTCTTATTATCAAACTTATAAAATAATTATTTAGAGTTTTTACAATCATGTAACTGATTTTTTATTTTTAATCATATATGTATAACACTAAATTGAACGTAATTAATTGTAAATTACTATATATTGAGTTTACAATAAACGTTGTTAATAATAAAAAAATAAACAACTAATATTTATATACTGAGTAAAATATTACTTATACGTATATTTTAACAATTAATACATTATGAGGTTATTATATAGTAGAATAAGAATTACGTTATATTCGAAATTATTTCAATGACACATTAACAATAATAAGGAAAAATATACCAGTAATACTTTATATATTCAATGAAGATATAAATTAGATTTCTATAAGAAAATATGCCGATATAGTTTATTATTATGCTTAAGTTAAAGTTATATATTTTATATATTCAATGAAAATATAAATCACRDATATTTTAAAATATTAAAAAATAAATCTCAAAATATTTTAAAATTAGACAAAAATATAATTAGAATATAAATATTTTAAAAAATATTAAAAATACATAAAATAAAATAAACCCATTAGATACATACACACACACACACATATATAATATAATATAATATAATATAATATAATATAATATAATATAATATATCTGTATAAAATATCAATTATAATTTAAATAATTATATATTAGTATATATATTAATATAATAGAAAATAAAAATAAAAATATAAATAATTATAATTAGAGAATATTATAATTTTATAATTATATATATATTATTCGTATCGAATACGTGAGTACTCATATTCATATTCGTTAATAATTCGAATCAAAATATAAATTCAAATTCGAATTTAGAATCATAAAGGCGAATGTATTACTGAATCAAACCAAAAGGTTTGATTCATTTACAACCCTACATGTAGTTGATTTGTAGTCTAATTTTGATTGCTAATAGTTTTTGGTTTTATGTATATTGCAAGAATAAATATTGTCAAGATAACATTTTAATAGTTTTTTTAATCACTTAATAATTATTAAAATATTAAATTAAAATCATTTAACTAATATTTTACTTCAAAATGGATAATATTAATAATAATATTAATAGTAATAATAATAATTACCACTATTAATAAATATGATAACAGTGATGATAATAAATGTATTAAAATAATAATTACTATTATTAATAAATATGATAATAATGATAATAATAAGATTCACCTGAAGTTGGGATTGTACATGAAGTGAATCGAACTGAATATTTGCATGTTCGATTCGTATTCATCAGATTCGTTGAGCATTCGTATTAGTTTAATATAAGAATGTGAGTATTGATTCGAATTCGATTTGAAAGACGTATTCGAATTATAACTTGAGCATTTTTCTAAAAAAATATTAAAAATAACTAAAATAAAATATACACATTATATATATATATATATGTGCATACACACATACATACTAGTTTAATTTTCGTTTAGTATATAGGTGGTATATACATATACTCCCTCCGTTTCTTAATAATTGTCGTTTTAGAGTTTTTGTTCAAAATTAAGGAACATAATATTTAACTAATAAATCCTCAATCAATTAATAATATTCCCATATAATTACTTCCATTCTTTCCCTTTAGTTATTCTATTACCATAAACTTATTTATATTTCTTTAAATGAGAGGGGATAAAATTGGAATAAAGTGGAAAAAAAATTCTAAAACGACACTTATTTTGAAACGGAGGGAGTATATAATAGATTTATATAAGATATCAATTATAATTTAAATAATTATATATATATTGTATAATAGAAAATAGAAATAATAATAATTATAATTAGAGAATATTATAATTATATATACATATATCATTCGAATCGAATACGTGAGTATTCATATTCGTATTCGTTAATATTTCAAATCAAAATATAAATTCAAATTTGAATTAGGATCGATAAAAACAAATCGATTA
>BMAC01000219.1:798771-811814 GCA_014905375.1 Phtheirospermum japonicum
ATATGAATTTTTTTAATAATAATTAATTAATTAAAATTAGATACGGGTTGAGCATGTAATAAGTTTTGAATTTATTTACGTATGTAACTATGAAATTATTAACGAACTTATTCTAAATATTAAAATACATATTATTTAACAAAAAAAAATAATAGTTAATATATATATATATATATATATTATATATATATATATAACATATTAATTATTAAACATATTTTTTTTTTCATATGGTTATATAAAAAAATATAACATAAGTAAGTTAAAGATTTTTTTAATTTAATAATAAAGTCTCCCACTTTAAATAATCTATTTAAATTATTAATTACATATTTAATTCATGTCAAAATTTACCATACATATCATATGTTATTTTAAGAAAATATATAATTAGATATGGATATAAATGTTAGATTTTATTACTATATTTGTTTATATATTATAATAAGGTTAAAACTGTAATTCAATATTACTTACCTAATAAAATGATTGTTGCTTCGGAGCGAATTGCTCCATATAGCATCACTCTTTATATTATTGATGTAGTTAAGCAAGTTTTCTTATTATTGGAAAGCTGCAGTTAAGAACAAATCGAGCATAAAGCTGCAAGCAAAGGGAAAAGGTGGAGATATTTGTGTGTATTGGTGTAAAATTAGAAGGTCTATAATTTTAAAAATAAGTCTTAGTTTTACGATGTTGTTAGTCAATGTTCAACAACATTGGTTAGCAACATCGACCAGAGTCAAATATAAAATATGCAGCGGAATAAAACGATAAGAACACGATATAACAAATTCAGTTCACAAGTAAAAGTACTTGTGAACTTCGGTGTACAAACCCAAAAATTATATTACTTTTTTGTTCACGTTCAATACAAAAATATAAAGTAATATATGAAAACTAAATATCAATAAACTTGATACTAAATACTTGTTGCCGGAATGACAAGATCTTCTCCGTTGGTCACGCAACTTCGAAGAGCTTGTTAATCACGATCAATGGCTCCAAGTAGTTCTTCGTGTTCTTCTTTCTTGCTCGTCGTGCGTCTCGTCCTTTGCGTCGATCTCCTTGCAAAAATCCCGTGCGTAAAGATCGATACCAAACTTTAGGAATCCCCTTATCTTAAATAGACAAACCTAAAATCCTAAACTTGGTAAATATTTAAAAACAAATCCTAATCACAATGTAGAAATAATTAAAGTCTTGTACACATACTAGGAAACAAATAAAGTTCTAAATCTAGTTCCCTAATATATTTTGGGCTTAAGAGAGCAAACAACTAAATAAGGAATTATTTCCAAGAATAAAATTCTCAACAATCTCCCCCCTTTTGCCTTTCTGGACAAAACACTACGACGCAAACATAAAAATAAAAATAAAAAGACTAACTCCCCCTAAGATAGAAAACTCCCCCTAAACAAAACACCCAATGTTGTTAAAAAATAAACCAACATTAAAAACCAACATTGTTCATAAAACACACTTATCAAAACAGGAGAAACCAAAAAGGAACTTATTGACTTCGAACCCTCTTCGAACGTTGAGGGGATATCCAAGTTCCTTCGCCCTTATACTTCCTCTTCTTCTTTTGCTGCATTTTCATCATTCTCTTCAACGCCTTGTTGTGCGAGCGAACTCGCTTCCTCCTCTTCTCTTGAGCAAGGCTCGTCAAGGCTTCGGCAGCAACAACATCTTCAGCATCATCTTTATCAGCAGTAGCAGCGTCAACATCCTCTGCATTATCAGCAGCAACATCTTCTCCCCCTATGTCCGCGTCATCGTCTCCTTCTCCCCCTTTTTGACCAGCAGTGAGCTACGAAGTCCCAGTAGCTGAGTAATCTGCAAATCAATGGAAGCCACATGCGCATGAAGGAGCTGCGCAAAAATTCGGACCATGTTGGGATCAACCCTCCCAACATCACTAGCAACATCAGTCTGGAAAGGAGCCTGGCCAAGCAAATCAATAACCCTAGCACCAGTAGTATGCTGGCCCCTCAAAGCAAACCAATCCGCTTCACCAGTGAGGACATCATCCGGAAGAAGCGCCAATACTTGCTTCTCCAACAGGCTGAAAATCAAAGAGGGAAAACACAACGAGGCGGCAGACCTTGATGTGGCAAACTTAGTAACAATATCAAAAATATGTTGCCCGAAACTGAACTTAATACCCTTCCCAAGCCTGTACAAAAACTGGGCCTGAGGTCGAGTAACACACGTAGTGTTCTTGGAAGGAACCCAGTTGCAAATAGCTACCTTGTGCATAATAGAATAAAGAGAAGAGAGCCTAGTGCTCGGCAACTGCTCAAACCAAGAATGCACCATACCACCAGAAAGAAAAGAAACAACCTCATCCATATCATCCATAGTAGAGTCACCCCGAAAAGTTTCAGTTCCAAACAATTCATCAATTAAATCATGGGTGAAATCAAACACTCGACCACGCACAAAACTTTTCCATAGTTCACAGAGCTCATATCAACAATCGAGGGCAGCAAATTTGCATARAACTCAAGAACTATATCTCTGACAAATGGCACGGCAGTAGAGACTGTAGAATACATACCTTTAAATTGGAGGTAAGCTATCAGGTTATGGCGCTCAAACAATTCAACGGGTACTCTGCGCTCAGCAATCATGTGGTGAGATTGACAAGTACCAAACAACTCGGCAGCTTCAGTAGTTAAAAATTTCTCCAAAAACGGCACCATATCCTCAAGCTCGGGTGACGGAGTAGCAGTACTTGTGGAGGACTGGGAGTGTGCACAGGCATCGAAAGTGGTTGGCGTGGAAGCATGAGATGCAAGGGGAACAGAGGCAGTGCGGGAGGACGACACAGTCGGAGAAGGATGTGATGTTGGTAAGGGGGTATCAACATGAATACCAACATCTCCCTTCGGAGCAGCTTTCTTTCTCTTCTTGTCCTTCTTGCACGCTTCAAGAATATCACGCAGAGGTATATGAGGGGAGGAATCAGGGGAATGCTCAAACAAACCTGTATCAAACTCAGGTTGATCATCATGAACTGGAGATGAAGGGGGATAATCGGCAGGTGGTTTGGCGGAGCTGGTGACTTCGCCCGTGATAAAGTCCAAAACAGTGTAGGGATGCGAGGAATACTCCATTTCTGTAGATCCAGGAGAAACCTTAATAGACGTCGGGGGATTCTTCTTCTCAGCCAGCGACACGGTTTGTTTCCGGCGAGTGAACCTCTTCGCCGGCAGACTGGGGGCAGAAACAACCGGTGGCATGGACTCCTTAACCGGAGCGGCAGGAGCATAATCCTCATCATCAGGGTCGGACATCGCGGTGACATCCTCCTTGAGATTCATGTGCCCAATCGGCACATTGCGGCGCGGCCCTGCGCGGCTCTTCGGTACTGCAGGCGGCACAACGCCGGGAGGTATATTGCGCAAACGTCTAGACCTCTTCAAGGTAGGGTTCCCCACGCGTCCAAAAGTCTCAGCCACAAATGCCAAATCGGGGGGATTATCAACGTCAATTTCATTCCCGGGCTATCCTGGGAACACTTGCGCCTCCGGCGTGGCGTCAATTGATGATGGAACTGGAACAACAGCGAGAGAATCATGCGTCGGCGAAGGTGGTGGCGATGTTGACAGCGGTGGTGGTATTGACGAAGACCCACTACCGATTTCCTCGCGAATATCAAGACCACCAACTCTTGGATAAGGCAACGGAACCTGTTCGCCGGAGTGACGAACTTCTTCTGGCAATTTTGGAGCAGACGAGGATGGTGGCGGCGAGCTTTTCATCCTGCAATTTCTCAAAAGCACACAAGAAAATCGAAGAATTGGAGAGAGATAAAGAGGTTTGAGAGTTCAATTTGCAGAAGGTTTTGGAATTGTGATCAAACGGTAAAAATGGTTCAGGTTCTTATGCCAAAAAAAAATGACCGTTGCATTAGGATAGAGAAAGTAAAAAATAAAAGTAAAAAATCCCTAAATTTCACTACCGGTGGATTTTTTGTCTAAGCACAATTTTTATTTCCATGTAAAAAGCGCCACTCTCCCTAAGATAAGGCTACGTGATCACATTACCATCCCATTATCTCTTCCCATGATTTATCCTTTTATATTAAAAAAATTAAAATCGCACAACTTAATTCTAAAAAATCGACCGAAATACTAAGCTGAATTTTAATGAACCATCAGCACAGTTGTACCTATCTTGTGCAATGTTAATTTTCACTCACCAAATTCACCACTGAAACACTTAGTTAGCTCAATTCAAAACAAAATCAAGAGATTTCAAGTTAGACATAAACACAAGAAACAAAACGCACAGCAAGATGGCATCTTCACAAAGTATGAATGTCTTAAGGGATGCCTAAAACTCATGACCTAAAAGATTATACAATGACATATTCAGATTTCAGTGACTTGATCCAATGTTGCCTTTTATTACTAACAACATTATGAACCAACATTGTCTTAGGTGAAGTCAATTGAAACTTACCCCTTAACCCAAGTTAATGACTATGTCAAGATCTCTCAAGAAGGTGATTTTTAAAGATTGGAGCATTTTGTGTCCAGATTTTCTTCATCCTTGAAGGGACTTAAATCTTTTAATTTTCAGCAATTGCTGTTAAACACCTCTTGTTTTTGGACCTGGTAGAAAATCAGTTACTGCGGGCAAGTCCCACAATCACCTAATTTTGAAGAGGTTTGTCCTTTTTGTCATCACTTTTATTGCAATAGAGGATCTTATTGCACTTTCAATCAAACTCAATGAATTAGAATAATGTATGAAAAGAAAGGTAAAAATGCATGCAGAAGTATACAGATGTTGTGACTGATGTTGATAAGGGGTGTCACAACATCACAAACCAACATTGGTTAGACAATGCACATACCGAGATCTCTTCTCAAACGAGAGAAGGTCTCGAAATCTAATGCCTTCGTGAAGATGTCAGCTAGCTGATTATCGGTTCCAATATGTTCAAGGCTAACAATCTTCCTCTCAACTAAGTCTCGAATAAAGTGGTACCTTATGTCAATGTGTTTGATTCGAGAATACTGGACTGGATTTTTGGAGATGTCAATGTCACTGGAATTGTCACACAACACCGTCAAGATACTACTGAATCGAACTTTTTCGCGTTTAAATTTAATAAAAAGCTCGTCCGCAAGAGAACGGAGCTGTTGTATGCGATAAGTTGATCCGAGTCGAATCACGAGGAATTGCAATCGGCGTCGATAAATGTTTGTTCACAGTTTTTATAATTAAACACACGATCCATTTCTTTGATGAAAGGGTTCTACAACTACGAATTTAAAAACGAGCATGCAATTATTAAAAACCTAATTAACTAATCAAACCTAATTAGAAGCATGAAAATTCAGATAATTAAATATGAAAAGCATCAACATCAAACTAGTAAATTGAAAACACTTGCATTACTAAAATAACATAGTCGAACTAATAATCTGATAAAGGAAAATACAACTCATGATAGTTAAATCCAAAGACAAACTACTATAATAGAAAGTACAACTTATAGTTCATGAAAATCTGTAGCAATTGTTCAAGCTTCAACGATAAACGATGACAAGCAACGATGGTAAGTGTAGAGACGAGCCTTCGATGCAATCTTCGAACGAAATCTTCAAATATGATGTAAAATGAAAGGGGAATGTATATATAAGTGCTGTGGACCTTGCCCCCTCGAATTCTGGTTCTAAAATGAAGAAAACCTCCGGATTTTATAAATTTTTCGAAAATAACCGCTCAAACTGCCGGAGCGTCGACGGTGCGTCAGTCGACGCGAGCCAGGCTGCATGCGTCGACCAAGCAGAGCGTCGACTGACAGGCCACGGATCGACGCTTCAGAACATTTGCGTCGACGGAGCGTCGATGGTGCGTCGGTCGACGCGAGCCAGGCTGCACGCGTCGACAGGCAGTGCGTCGACTGACGGCCCTAGGATCGACGCTTCAGAACCTTTGCGTCGACGGAGCATCGACTGACGGGCGTAAGAATGACGCTTCAGAACCTTTGCGTCGACTGTGCGTCGACGGTGCGTCAGTCGACGCGGGCGTAGCGTCGACAGTGCGTCGACGCACCTGCATGGCTTCGGCTCGTCACTCGTCCCGTTTTCCTCGTTTTGAGCTGATATATTAATATTGAACAAAGTTAGATTTATTTCATACAAAATGAAGTAAAAACACATTAAACACCATAAGAACGAAAAACATAAAAAAGGAAGAAAAATGATAAAAAGATAAACTTAAAACACATAAAAGCACACAACATACGATGCAAAAACACACGAAAATCACATACAAATATGTACAAATCAACTCCCCCACACTTAGCTTTTTGCTTGTCCTCAAGCAAAATCTAATCTAGACGTAGACAAGGAAAAGCTAATTGATGGCCCCGGTTGTTTGTGCTCAAATTGCCTTACTTGACAGCCAAATTGCTCAGCTTGATAGCTAGCGTGCTCAGCTCCTGGCACTCCGGGGCTCCCTGATTTAGGCCCTTTGATTTCTAAACAAAAAGGAGGAGACGAGCATGACGTGGATGATGATGAGCATAACGTGGATGAGGATGAGGATGTTGCTGCTGCTGCTGGTGCGGTCCAGAACCAAGTTCTTGAAGCAAGTGAAGAAGATGCTGCAAAAAAGGAAGGCTGTTAGTGAAGGAACATCTTCGTCCTCTTAACGGGCGAAGAAGGCTCGTGGTGTTTGAGTTCCTTTTTTTGGTTTTAGATGTTTGTGGAACATTTTTTCTATTTCTTTTTATTGATTTCTTATTTAGGGGGGGAATTAAATATAGGGGGAGTTAGTTTATTTTTTTAATATTTTAGTTGCGTCATGGTGGTTTTGTCCAGAAAGGCGAAAGGGGGAGATTGTTGGAAATATTATTTTCAACAATAACTTTCTTATTTGTAGTTTGCCTTTCTTATGATATAAAGTATTTTAGAACTCTAGATTTTCTTCTTAGTAGGAGTCTAGGACTTTATTTAGTTTTCTAAATACTTAATTAACTTGTTCAACAAGACTAGGAATCTTGTTTAATTATAAAAGACCAAGACGCAAGGATATACAACACACGACGGGAAGACCTTTTTGAAGCAGAACACGAAGAATACTACTCGGAGATTTGTTGCTGAATTATGAGGCTTTCTACGTTGTGTAACCAACGGAGAAATTCAACTAAAGAAGAAGCGACGAGTATTTTGTGTATCAAGTGTTTGATACAATTGGTTTTTCGTATATTACGTTTATATTTTGTAATTGGTTTTGAACAATTGAAACATAATACAGTTTTCGGGTTTGTCACCCAAGTTCGTAAGTACGATTACTTACAAACTGAAATTAATCATTTGTGTTTTTATTTCCGCTGCTATTTCTGAGATTCAGTTGATGTTAGATTTGGTGACATCTATCACGAAACCTAACATCATTTCTTTAAGTTATAATTCTACAAAACAACAATTGGCACCAGAGCAGGATACTTATCTCTAAATATTTCGATCCTTGTTTTGTAGATTTGACATGGTGGACGCTCAAGGGATCCCAAGACCTCCAATTCTAAATGGAGAAAACTACTCCCTCTGAAAACAGAGGATGCGGTGGCACATTAATAACATCGACGAACGAGATTGGAGATCCATCCTTATTGGATGGCAGAAACCTCGTGTCACTGATGCTGATGGTGACACCATATACAAGAGAGAAGAAGACTGGACGGACAATGAAGTAGTCCTGTCAAGCTGGAACTCTAAAACTATTAATACCCTGTGCGGCTATGTCGATACAAATTATTACAAAGTGATCAAGAATTTTGAATTTGCGAAAGACGCATGGGAATGGTAGCGCGAGTAGAGATAGTGGTGATGCAACGCCTGGTGCAGCCAGTAGTGTAGGAACTCGATCGGGCCCGTGTGGAGCAGAATTGTCCATATTACCCCTTGTGTCCCCCACCACGGCATGTGATGGCTCTGCTCCAGGTACGTGTACCCCACGTAAAACAACAACCCATTGAATATTATTTGATCATACCTGCAAAATTAAATTCAAGTAAATACAATTCTATTTTCATTAATTAATCGATTAACATCATACATAAAGAAATAGTTGAACATAGAAACAATTTAACTGACACATCTATTAATAGAAACTAATATGAATCAATTTGGATATGTTAAAACTTTTATAAAACATTTTGGTCATGCGTTTAACGTTAAAGACATTGTTCATGCATAAATATAATAAATTAGAACATAGTTCTATAGCTATTTCTTAACAACGTGGAGAAAATGTTTACGAGTCGTATATAAATATCATTTGAAGAAATTTTGCTATATATTGAAAATGATATCCATGCATTCAATAATGATAAGAATATTAAAAATATTTTTTTTATACCGCTCCCTTATTATATAGTTATAGATATCTGTAAGATTTATTAATTGTAATTTCAATATTTCATAATTTGATTTATAGTTTTATTTATTGTATATAAGAATAAAAATATATTAAAAATATTTATATGCAAGTCATATATAAATTATTGTGATAAATAATAATTATAGACATTAACTTTAATTTACAGTATCAATTCCATAATTAATTAGATATGTACATTTAGTAATGATTGTCTTAATGGCAGGTTTTAGCTGAATAATTATTTATGTGAATTCATATACTATATAAGTCATATCTAAAATTTAAATATGATCCAAAAAAAAAAAAAAATAATATATATATATATATATATATATATATATATATATATATATATATATAATATAAGATTTAATAAGTATGTAATTAATAATTTAAATATAGATATAAATACATGACTTTTATATATTTTTTAATAATTAAAACTGACTACTATATTTAGCATGTCGTTTTGGAGGGAAATTTTTTAGAAATATTTTTAGAAACGCTAGGCTTTTTATATATGTATAGATGATTCTGAATAATTCTAAAATAAAATAAAATAAAAATAGAAATATACAATATTATAATATAATATAATAAATATGATAATATTTTGAAATCAGATAGAAATATAATAAGTTTATAATTAATTTTTAAATATTTATTTTAAAGACATTGAAAGAGTAAATTGGCGATAGTTATAAAGTAAATTAAATAAATATATAAAAATTATTTCTAAATAGTTTTTTTATCTATTGAAAGTTGATAATAAAATAATAACAAATATCAAGAAATTATAAATAATAAAATAAATCTTAAAATATTTAAAACAGAAAGTAATATACTAATAATTATAAGATAAAAAATTCCAAAATCTAGAAACTAAAAAATATATAAATATTATAAAAATATATAAAACACTACAAAAATGAAAAAATAAATACCAAATAAATGAGGCATAGTATTACAAATTTAATTAAGGGCCTTTGTATTCTATTTTATTATAAATAATATATTTGAAATCAGCCCGTTAATTGTTCGGGATAGCCACTGAGTAATCGAGTTAAACATCAAGTCATCGAGTCAGTTGATGAACCCGATAAATAAATTAACATATAATATATATATATATATATATATATATATATATATATATATATATAATATATATATATATATATATATAAGTTATATGAAAGTAATTATAAAACCAAGAGTAATAAATCATTTATGTGTGGATTTCTAATGTTAAATACATAAAGTCATAGTAATTAGTCACAAACTATTAATATACAAATAATCATAAACAATTGTTTAGTTAAGAATTTTAAAATAATGTACTGAGTTTTTATATTATGCGATTATATAATTTTTTTTTTCATTCTGCCCACGTAAAATTTTGATTTTAGATTTTAATCAAATAGTTGTATAAAGTTATTTACCATTCACTTATGTTCATAATATAATTTTTAATTTTATTAGAAAATGAAAAAAAAAAAAAAAAAAAAGAGTCATTGTCAAGTTTGTGACACGTTTTGGGTCAAATATGGGTTATCTGGGTTTTAGCCGAATTACGTATAGAAAATTGAAAGATATGACTCTATTAGGTTTGTCCTCGTATCGTCTGTTCTGGTCAAGAAAATAAAATTATGAAAGAAAAGACAAGTTTTGTTACCGATTATATATATTATATATATATATATATTCGTTGCATCAAGTTTTTGATTGTACTTATAAGATCTTTTTTTAACAAACTTATTAAATGATTTTTTAAATCAAATTATAAATTTTTTTTTGTTTTTTATTCATATTTTTTTAAATTTATTTATATTATTTTATATTTCTTGTAATTTGTGATTTATTTTATATTTATACTAAGTTAATAATTTTCTGTACTTTAATGGTAAATCGTTTTGTAGCTATGAATTCATGTTAAGTTTATAATATTAGCAAATTCTGGGGTTTTCTTTCCATTTTTTGTATTTATAAATAAATATTTGTAATTTAATTAAATTTTTAATATTTTATTTATATGAAAAACAAATGTATTTTATATCATTTGACAAATTTATTACTTTTCCATTTTTGCAGGTTTATAAACTAAATATTTAGATTTATTAATAGATTATACATTTTATTTTTATATTATATTTTTCAGATTTCTAGTTCCCACACAGAGAATTGGTTCCCACATGTATATATATATATATTATTTTGTAATTGATACTATTATTCTCCAATTTTATTTTATATTTTCTCGATTTTTTTTTTAATTTTTAGATTTATTTAATAACTTTATAGAATCTAATTATGAAGATTTTAAGTTAATTTAACTTGTTTCATGATTTTTCTCTTTAATATTATTCGATTATTGAATTTTTGTTTTTGTTTCATATTTATTAAGTAATATTTAATTTAATTATAAGTGCTTATATTTTTTTCTATGTGATTTTATTAATGTCTTTAATTTTATTTTACAATATTTTACAATTATTTATGTTTTATATTTGCTTTTTTTGGATTTTCCAAATTTATTAACTAATTATTTACATTTATTTATCTATTTTTTAGATTTTTTATATTATATTTATTTTTCTTAGATTTTATATATAGTTATAGATAATTCTTCTATATATTTAATATTTTTTTTACATAAGTCATAAGATTCAAAAAAGTACTACATAAATAATTATATAAATAATAAATACAATTCCTATAAACAGTAAGTAAAAAGAGCGGGAAAAACTTGAAAAATATATTTAAAAACACTAGGCTTTATATATATGGGTTGGGTTCAAATGAAACCCTATCAATATATGTGAACTTAGGGACCAATTTAAACCGTAGATAAATTTAATCCAAAGGCCAGATTTTATTGAAATTTTGTATTTAAAAATGGGAAAATTACAATTTGCACGCTGGTATATTAATGTGGAGGGTCAAATTAGGGCTATCAAAAAGATTTACAAAATCCCGTCATTATGTAGACCCGTGATAATTGGAACACCAAAAGGTAACTAAAATGTGAACAATCCCGTATCATATATTCTTCCAAGAAAAATTCCTGGGATTTTGTGTCCRTCTCATAGAAAGAACTCCTTCAAACATGCGATATACATAAACCGCGGTTTGTGAAAATTCTCACTGTGCTTTCTGAGAAACAATCGAGATTTTTCGATGGTGAGCGATGGCCGGCGGTCCAAAGGTCAGCGGCGGGCGGCGTCTGCGGGTGTCACAGGTACGATTTCTATAAATTTTGTCTGTAAAACCCTAGAAAGTAGATTGTAATTGAATTTAAACTCCACTTTATTAGAACAATTGAATTTCTAGTTAACAAAAACAATTTCAATCGAATTTGTGGACTCAGTTTTGCTGGGCCTCCTCTTAATTCTTTGTCTTTTTTTTTTTTTTTTTTCTGTGCCTTCTGAAAAAGGGGTTCCCAGAGTTTGCTTTGGTCATGCAAATATTAATTTTGTAAAAGTAATGTTTTTACATGGCTATAATTTCCACACAAATTTTCAAGGTTTCCTTAGTGGCGTTTTGTAGTGTGTTCGCACTGCTTGTATATCACATAATTTATTAATGATGTATATATGGTGCTTTTAATATCTATTTTTAGTGCTTTTATTGTTTATGGTGCTTTGAATCGTGCTTTGTTGTGCTTTAGATAGTATGTTTCTAGAATTGCTTTGTTTATGTCTGTAGGGGTGCTTTCGTTTCGAACGAGGGAGAAAAATATATGTGTGTTATGCTTTTTTATAATATGTTTGCAGTGCTTAGGATCTAACTGTATAGAGCTTGTATAATATGGTGCTTTGAGTGTATGTAATTGTTGCTTTTGAATATGTGTGGGTGGATGTGCGCATTTG
Organism: Phtheirospermum japonicum; assembly: GCA_014905375.1. Lineage (NCBI taxonomy): Eukaryota > Viridiplantae > Streptophyta > Magnoliopsida > Lamiales > Orobanchaceae > Phtheirospermum > Phtheirospermum japonicum. Next base: position 811,050 of record BMAC01000219.1, read on the forward strand.
GTGATATGAATATATATTTTTATAATATCCATCGACTTTAATATGTGTGTAGTTGTACATAGCTTTTGAATATTTGTTTTTGTAATATCCAGTGCTGACTTAATAGTTTCATGTCCCAATATAGTTGTATCACAGTGCTTACATGACAAGTTGTGTTATTATTGTTAATTGATTTTTGTATGTTTAATATGCTCATGTGTACGGTGCTTTATAAGTTAATGGATATGTGTATTAATTCCTTGTGTATAGTTATCTTAGTATATATGTGTATTGCTTTAGTTATATCTATTTAATAGTCTGGTTGAACAAGTACAATTCTTTTATGTATGTGTGCTTTTGATATTTATTGTAAGTGATTTTATTGTTTTTGATGCTTTGAATTATTCTGTAGTGTGCTTTGGATAATATGTTTTGCAGTGCTTTGGAGCTAATTGTACAGAGTTTTTATAATATGTGTATTTGTAGTGTTTATGTATGTGGTGCTTTTTGATATTTATTGTAAGTGATTTTATTTTTTTGATGCTTTGAATTATTCTGTAGTGTGCTTTGGATAATATGTTTGCAGTGCTTTGGAGCTAATTGTATAGAGCTTTTATAATATGTGTATTTGTAGTGTTTTCAATGATGTTGGCTGATGCTTTATATATGATTGTGCTTTGAGTGTAATTAATTGTTTCTTTTGTTTTATATGCTCATGTGTACTGTGATTTTTAGTTAAATTGATATTTGTATTAATTCTTTGTGTATAGTTCTCCTGAACTATAC
>BMAC01000219.1:815822-842332 GCA_014905375.1 Phtheirospermum japonicum
TATATATAATATATATATATATAGGATTGGGTTCAAATGAGAACCATGTCATTATACGTGAACCTAGGGACTAATCCTGACCTTAGATCTAATATTGCATGTTAATATTAATTAATTAATATAAATTAGAGACGGGTTGAAAATGTGACATCTTTTGAAGTTTTATAAGTATGTAAATATAATTATTATCGAATTTAATCTAAACATTAAAATATAATATTAATTAATAATTATAATAATTAATAAATCGATCAGGACACGGGTTGAAAACACATCCTTTCAAATTTTTATTTTAAATTTAAAACGTTGTAATTTTCACAAATATTTTTAAAATTTCTTTTTATAAATCCCGTGTAATACACGGGTGTTAAACTAGTAAAATATATATATATATATATATATATATCACAGTTAAGAGAGTATTTTACGATTATTATATATATTTAAATAAATTTTAAGTACAAATTCATGAACTTGTGTGTGTAATGATAAATATGTATGTTATAAATTACGAATTGTTGTATTTAAAGTGATGAATTTTTGTGAAAATTGACTAACCCTATGTATTTAAATTAATAAGATTGATTGAAATAATGAACATTATATATAAAATTATGAATTTTTATATCATGTTTATGCTGCAAGTAGACATGCTCACCGATTTGCGCCAACAGGCCAAACCGTTAGTTCAAACTAGCAGTCAACATTTGATTAATCATTGACCACGGTTCGAATCAAAACCAAGTAACCACCATTAAGGCGGTTCGAGTTCGGTTTATAATTTTTTAACCGAAAATCGCCGGTTTTAAATAAAAAATATATATCGGTTCAACCGTTGACTTCTCTCCGCTGGGGACAGTCAAATGTTCGTTTGAAATCAACTATCAACAAGTAACCGTCGATCATCAACGGTCCGATGATTTATATAAAAAGTTCACCCAACTGTCTTTTAATCTCTTGAGTATGAGAATCTCATGCTCTACCGTTAATCGTGATATTAACAATATTATTGGTGAATATAAGTTATACCTATGTAATGAATTTGCTAGTTTACCAAATAAAGTTTCAATTTGCTCGTATGTTTGGAATGATCATTGGGTACGAAACTCTTACATGGATGTTACTTCATTTAGTTGATATTCATGGACTTTACAAAAAGGTTTGCTTGCAGTTAGAAATTTTAAACCTCCTCATAATACACATAATATTTGTCAAATAATTCATATGATTTGTGAAGAATATGGTATAGTTGCAAATATATATATATATATATATATATATATATATATATATATCATCTGATAATGCTACTCCTAGTACGATGAGTATCAATGAGCTTATTAGTATTTGTAAACCATCTATTGGTGGCTTGTTTTTTTTCCATAATATATGCATATGTCATATTTTGAATTTGTGTGCTCTAGATGATTTGGAATGCTTTGAAAAAAAAGAGATTTATCGTATTAAAGCGGCAGTCATGTATATTCGTATAAATAAATATTTGCAACGAAAATAATTTTTTTATAAGGAAAACGGGTTTGAAGGAAAAATATTTTAAACCAATGTGCCTACTCATTGGAATTATACATATAAATAATTGAAAGATACATATTCGTATAGATAGTTGTTGTGTTGTTTTTTTTTATGTTTTTTTTTTTTTTTTTGCCAACAACAAGCTGTAATTATGTTATATACAAACCAATGGACTACATGTAAATTTAAAAAACTTTTAAAAGTGTTCGATGATACTTCTAATTTATTCTCCGGTGTTTATTATTCTACTCCTCACCTTGTTGTTGAGTATTGTGTTAAGATTGCATTTACCTTTAGGGGGTGCATGAAAAATGAACGATTGGAATAACGTGGTTGTTTTTGTGAAACGAAAATGGTTGAAGTATTTTTATTACATTTCAGATATATTCTTAGTTGCTATATTACTAGATCCTAATAATAGGGAAAGTGATTTATAAGTTTATTTGAACAGTTGTTACGATGCGTTATTGATGTTTGAAGTGTTTGAATATCCTTTTGTTGCAAATATTATGAAAAATGTGAAAAAGTCTCTATTTGATATATTTAAAAAAATATATATAGTATAATTTTTGGTGGTCCTCTTCATACGAGTACTTTTGGGCGACAAACTTCTACTAGAAGTGGTGACGGCTACGATGAAATTGAGGGATTCTAAGATTTTAGGATTTTGGGTTACTCATTCGGTTATAAACCTTATTTAGAACTTGAAACTTATTTAACAATGACTTTTGAGTAAACATTGGGGAAAATGAAGTCGACCGTGAGTTTGATATTTTGAATTGGTGGACATCGATGAAATCACTTTATCCCGTTGTTAACGTCATTGCGAATGAGATATTAGTCGTTCTCGTATCAACTGTTTCAGTCGAACAAGCATTCAGTGAAGATGGTACATGCTGGACCCGCGGAGATCTAACATTAAGCCTCACAATCTTGAGTATCAAATATTGTTGCACGATTGGGTCAACGCTGACCAACACAAACAAACAAAACAAAAAAAAAAAACGTTCTTAGCGAAGATGAATAGAGCGAATCGTATTATGATACACGAGTCGGCAAATGGATGATGATTTATGATCATGACAACCCCGCACCACTGCTTTCGATTCCTAAGGTAACTAAGGGATACGTAGGGAACTATATTCAATTATTTGAAATTAAAATTTCAAATCTTAACTTCAAATATTTGAAAATAGTTCAAGTCCAAAATTATTTTTTTTATCAAGTGTAATCATTTTCATTTTCTCACTTAACTTAAAATTTCAATATTCTAATATAATTTTTGTTATCTTAACTTCAAATATTTAAATGGTTCAATTTAATTTTTTTTAATTAATTTAAAATTTCAAAGTGTTAGTTATTTTTCTCATTTAACATCATACATTTTGACAAAATTTATAATAATAGAACAATAAAATATTCTAACTTCAAAAATTTCAGATATTTTAATTAAAATTTCTTATTTTAACTTCAAGTATTTTAAATTGTTCAAATCTAAGTTCTTATCTAGTTTGTTTGAAATTAATTCAAAATGTTATTTATGTTTTCTCACTTAACCTCACACACACACACCCACACATATTAATAAAATAAAAATAAACATAGGAAAAAAAAAAGAAATTTTAAAAGTAAAAAAATCCAAAAAAAAAAAAAAGAGAGAGAGAAAAGAAAAAGGTCAAACCGGCAAAATTGAACCGTGAACCGACAGTTCACAAACCATCGACAACCGTCCAATTTCACGATTCTATTGCGGTTTCAAGGTTTATAGGCAAACCCAACCACCGATTTGAACTGTAAACCGGTAGTTCAGAACCGTTGAACACTTCTATCTATGAGGTATTTTAGAGTATACAATATAAAGATATAATGGTTGTACATATTTCATTCTCTATACGTGAAAATTAATAAGTATGCAATAAAACATATGTATATAGTATGTGCTGTTTTTGTACCACAATTAGCTATTTGATACTCATCATTTGATTAATAAAAAGAAAGAAACTAAAAATAAGGAAAGAAGGTTACAATTGGATCGGCAACTTGGGGGTTGGGGCGACCCAAACACAAACATCAGGTCGAGTCACGACTTATGAAAAAACGAGACATTTTTTGGTTTTATTATTATTATTGTTATTTTTATTTTACAATTCGGTGGGCAATTTAGTAAGTTGATGCGTTGAACTCACGGGGTTTGAATCTTTAGAATTCAAATCAGGCAATCAATATTTCATTGCTAGTATCTTAGACCAATGTTTTACGCTTCAAGCGCTTAGCCAGTTTAAGCAACAGTCCATTAATTTAATAAAGACTAAATTTCTATGGATTATATAATACATAATATTATGTAATATATATATATATATATATATATATTAATATATAAATAAAAAATGCATCTAATATAGCTCAAATTAAAGTAATGATATAAGTATAACTAATATTAAGTTTATAATCATATTTTAGTTTAAAATAAGTTGAATAAATAAGTAATATGTTCTCAACCCGGTTTTGACCGGACATATGGTGAGAGACTTGTTTATGCTCAGACAAAGATGACCAAATGCAACAATTAAAATAAATAACATTATTCGTAAACCTAATTGGACCATTTTCGCCTACTATAAACTACAACATTTAACTACATAGATTTGAAGAGCGTCCATTATATCAAGCCATAAAAAAATAATTGATAACACATAAAATCCTTTTTCACGCGAGACATGACGTCGTCACCGTAAGGCGAACAAAGATGTTTAACTAGAATTTATTGGCAACCAACAACTCATCTCTTATACCACACACATGGGAACTTCTTAGACGTTTAGTACTCTTTCTAGTATCCATTGGCTCCGCGCGGGTGGTTTTAACGAGACTTTGTTACTTTTCGAACGAAAATGGTAGCGATCATCCTCCGAGTCATTCTTTGGATTTTCAACTAATCATCGACGAGTGTGATTTACAAGGTGTCATTTTCAGGGAACTACTTTGATGTGGAATAACAAACGTGGCGGTCGATAAAATATCAAGGCGAGATTGGATAAGATTATTATGAAATTAAAAGTGGCAGCACTTGTTTTCGTACGCTAAAGGTAATCACATGGATTTCAACCCATCATTTTTCGGTTCTAAATGATAACTTTTGCTTCCTCACTCCCAGGGGCGGAGGCACTTAAAGCCTTCCCAGGGCTGTAGCCGGGTGACTTTATCCAGGAATGGTTTTTTTTTTAATTAATAAGGCAACCAACTATCATAAGTCCACTATCATTTAATAAAAAATTTTAATTGAGCCTAATAAAACCAATTCTAATTAGCTAATGTCTTGGTATTAGATTTGTAGATTGCATAATATTCACTTTGAAAACAAAGAGATAGAGAGATACAAAGGCTGAAGAAAAAGACGCGAAAAAAAAAAAATCGAAGAAAGAAGAAAGAGGTTGATCAAAACAAAAAAAAAATCAAAAAATTTTCATAATACTTTAGTTCGGGTAGATTTATCAATCCTCTCTATTATTTTAGGCTTTCTATTTCATTTTACTTTATCAGACTCCCTATTTATTTCAGCTCCCTATTTTAAAGACTCTCTATTTTAATTTTACTCCAACACACTCTCCACTTATTCATTTTATTTCACTAAATAGAGAGTCAAGTAATATAAAAACAATAAAACTTTAGGGAGCCTCTTGGAGTTAGTCTAAGAAAGACCTCACTAAATGGAGTAAGAAATAATTTTGTAATTGGAATGAATGCTCTCAAACTGAATTTGAATATTTTAGAAATGAGATAAAATAGTGGGAAAAAATGAAGGAAGAAAAATATTTTTAAGCATGTGAATGTACAAGAGATGGAATGTACATATTAAAATTTATTTAATATATAAAAAACTAAAACAATAATTAAAAAAGATTGATAATGAAAAATATGCAAGTGAATAATTAATATATTTATGAAAAATCGTATAATAATGATCGATGATTGAATAATTTATTTTAAAAATAAATTAAGACGATGGAGGGAGAAAATGTTGAAAGTGATTTGAAAATATTTCAGAATTAAACAATTTCAAAATGAAAAATTTTCAAACTGAAAACATAGGAAGCGCAGCCCTAATCACCTGCTTTATGGCACTAATATCCAATCATATACCAACATCAAACTAGGTATGAAGTGATTGAAATTATTTCAGAATTAAATAAGAGGAAAAATGAAAAATGATTAATAAAGTTCAAATTTTGAATACAGAACGTCGTTTGAAGATGGAACGCTCATTTTTAGTTTTACCCATAAACAAATTTTCATTTCGAATGAGTGAAAACCAAACAGTACTGAGAGCGATTGATTGAGATGGAGACGGCGATGATTACAGCAGCAATGATTGTTTTCACCTCTTTTTTCGGAGCCTCTTTGGTTCTTCTTCTCCAAATTTTCGACTCTTCAATCCTGAAACCAACGAGACTCAGATCGAAACTCGAGAAACAAGGGTTTAAAGGTCCCGCGCCTTCTATTTTGTACGGAAACATACCTGAAATGAAGGGCCTGATTCAACTTCCGAAGCCTCCGGCCCAAGATTCTGCGGGCCCACCTGAGATTCGTCATCACTGGTTCCCATCCGTCTTCCCACATCTTGAACACTGGAGAAATGAATATGGTAAGCTTGCAGACAAGGTGTTTGCTGAAAGTCCTCACAGAAAATTTCTTTGAAAAAATATACTGCTCGGTAAAAAACATGAATTACATACACTTCGTTGATAGAGATGAGTTGACAATTGATACTAATGACAGGACCGGCGTTTTTGTATTCCACCGGCACAATACAGATACTGTGCATCTCAGACCCAGAGATGGTAAAGGAGCTGAGCCTATGCACGTCGTTGAGCATTGGCAAGCCTTCGTATCTATCCACGGAACGTGGTCCTCTGCTTGGTCGAGGCATCCTATCGTCTAATGGGCCTTACTGGGCCCATCAGAGGAAGATCATCGCACCCGAGTTTTACCTAGATAAAGTCAAGGTGTGCAGCTCCTTCAACAATTGTTCATTCAAATTCGCTTAAATATCTTTTTTTTTTCTTTTCGCTTTTGCTAAAATAATAATTATTTTACGCCAAATCACTGATAAATTAATGGGTTTTTCTCTTGGCAGGGCATGTTGAAACTGATGGCCGAATCGACATTAACAATGTTAAAAGCTTGGGAAAAGAACACCGAGAGTTTGGAAGGAAAGGTCGAAATTAGTGTAGACGATGATTTGAGACGTTTATCAGCGGATATAATCTCAAGAGCTTGTTTTGGAAGAAGCTATTTACAAGGGGAGAAAATATTCAGTAAACTTCAGTCACTTCAGAGGGTAATGTCTAGGGGAAATATTGGTGTTCCTGGATTAAGGTATACCTACTTTTTAAAGTTTCGTAGAGTAATAATAAATCAATGATCTTTCAAAACTATAAATACGGGTGTTTTTAGTTTTGAATTATGCATTTTGTAATAATCCGTTCTTGATATAACATGCTATAACATATTACAGGTACCTTCCCACTAAGCATAACAGGGAGATATGGAAATTGGAAAGTGAAATCGACTCAATGATCTTAGAAGTTGTCAAAAGCCGTAGTCATGATGATGATGATGATGATAACAAGAAAGACCTTCTACAGCTGTTACTCGATGCTGCAGAGAGTTGTGGAGATGACAGCAACATTCCAGCAGATATAACTCCGAGCAAATTCGTCGTTGATAACTGCAAAAATATATATTTTGCTGGCCACGAGACTACGGCGATTTCGTTAGCGTGGTGTTTGATGACACTGGCAGCTCATCCTGATTGGCAAGCTCGAGCTCGTGAAGAGGTTCTTGAAATATGCGGGACAAACACTCCTACAGCGGATATGCTACGAAACATGAAAGTGGTAAAATCTCTTATACTTAACATGGATTTTGTCTTTTTTACAAATGAATGAGTAAGTCACAATTATAAGGAATAATCACAGATGCTAGTCCAAAACACACACACTAAAAAAAAAAAAAAAAAGGAAAAGAAACTCAATTAAAATTCAAAATTACAAATACCCCTGATGGTAGAGATGTTAAACAGGCTGTCGGCCCACGGTCCAACCCGTTTAAACCGGATAAAATCAGGGTTAGCCCCAGAATCTCTAGCCCGTTTAAATCCGGTACTTTTTAAAAGGGCTAACCCGCGGGCTGCTCTTTTTTATTTTTTTTCAAAAAGTTTTTGTTCAAGTAAGGAGTTGAACCAGGGTGTCTAAAGCAATAGGGAACCCCGCAACAGTTTTTGTGTAATTATGTTGCAACCAAATTTATTTGTTTAATATATTTCTTCTAAATTTAAATATATAATTATGAAATTTTTGACTTGTAGCCCGTTAGTGGCCCATATAGGTTTAGCCCAAAACTGCTAGGGCCAGCCTGTTTAAAAGATGGTATCTATATATGGTATTTGTAATACCTTAAGGGGTCACTTGTAATTTTAAAAGATAACTCGTTTTTTTGTGTTTTTGGTAATTGGATGATTTTTCAAGAAACCCTATTATTATTATTCCCAATGGCAGCTGACAATGGTGATTCAAGAGACACTACGCCTTTACCCGCCCGTAGCCTATGTGGTGCGAGAAGCCTTGCAAGATATACAGCTCAAAGGAATTAACGTTCCGAAAGGCATCAACATTCAGGTGCCTATACCCATAATGCATCAATTCCAACAACTATGGGGCTCGGAATCGCACAAGTTCAAACCTGATAGATTTATCAATGGAATTTCGGGTGCCTGCAAGATACCACAAGCTTATATGCCGTTCGGGATGGGAACTCGAACCTGTACGGGCCAACACTTTGCCATGGCCGAGTTAAAGGTCGTTTTGTCACTTACTCTGTCCAGATTTAGGTTGTCTTTGTCTCCAGCGTATCACCACTCGCCGGTGTTTAGATTATTGATACAGCCGGAAAATGGAGTCTGTATTCTTCTTGAGAAACTATGATAAAAAATTTTTTTCGATTTACTTTTGATGTCTTAATATAAAATATCATCCAATGACTGAAAAAAAAATCATATAAAATTTGTTAGTTTGTATTTTCAGTTGTTAGTTTAACGATGTTCGGAGGATGATTGCCCTCTTAGGTTGGGCCGAATTTTTGTTAATCCATGTGTTATCGGAGCCTAATATTTGTTATTTTGCCTTGGATGTCTTTCTTTTATTACCAATCTGCCCTTATCCTAATTAGCATATTGGATCTCTAATGTAACATTTCCTAATTTACTAAGTTTTTGTTAACTAACAGTTTTAACAGCATTCATTATATTATATAAAAAATAATTAATATTGAATTATATTCCTTAAAAATCGTCTTCTATATGGAATGTAATCCTATTATATAATAATCGTATTAATGTTGATTGTTTAAGATAATAACTTATAATTGATTATTATATTTACTAAAAGTCTGGCTTCAATATTTCATACAATTTCTTAAATAATTACCGAGTAATCTTTTCTAAATAAGTTATGGCGCAAGATCTCGTATTAATAAAAGAGAAAAGCAAAAAGTCTGATCACAATATGTTAAAATGGACATACTAATAACATGAATATAAATAATATATATATATATTAAAATACAAATGAGAGGTTCGGGTACGCATATACAACCAAATAAACAAGATTAAGATAATCCATATATGTAATTAAATATTATCAACAAATTTATTTAGATTAAGATAATCTAAATAAGTAATTCTTATAATAAAAGTAAAATAAAATTATTTTCTAGAATCTTAATAATCTAAATAAGTAAATTACTAGCTATTTTCAAGATAATCCATGTATGTAATTAAATATTATGAATAAATTTAATTTAAATATAAAAATATAAAAGTATTCAATAATTATCAATAAATACTAATGGTACTATACGACTTGAGCTTAAAATATAATTTCTTTTGAATATTTTTAAGTAAACAACTAAAAATTATTAACTAATTTAAATTTCACATGAAAATATAAAATTATTTAATAATAATTTAGAAATAGTGATTAGACACAAACTGTGAATATGATTTGTTTTGATTTCTTATATATTTGTAATTAAAAATTATTAAATTACTTTAATCCATACATACATATGAATTATTTAATTCTAATAATAATTAAACGTTTATTTGATATGTGAATTGAGAATATGATAAATTTCAATTTTTTTTTTTGTTTTTATAATTATCATAAATACAGTAACTTTTATTGCCGAGTAGAGGGTTAAAGTAGTAATAATAGATATAGATTCGGTACTTGAGGTGGGAGCATCAAAGAGAATCCACGTGCTTGCCTGAAAGCAGACAAACTATATATCAAAGTAAATTCGACGAGTCCACAAATACTCACCTTTTTTGGACCAATCAGATGACCGCCTTTGGATGATAAAAATATTTTATTCCTATCTTTCATCCACGTGTCAAACGGAAAACGTCTCAATAAAAAAAGTGTAGCCCTAGTGCGAAACAGCAGATTACTACTCTTCTATAAAGATCCACTGTCGTCGACCTCCTCGTACAAAACGCACCGAAATTTTATTTTATTAATTGCTAGGGTTTCTATCAATCCATCTCCTCTCCGTTCTGCAATTACACCTAAATTATCCGAATTAAGCATTTTAAAGATCTGTTTCGTCTTTCAATTACCAGTTTCTGAATTTTCCGGACCTAAATCCGTGATTTGTTAATCGGTGAATTTTGAGAAAAAAAAAAGATGCCACCGAGGGTGACGAAGAAAACTGCGGCGGGGCCGGGTAGCAAACGAGCTATGCGGGGACGTGCGGCGGCGAAGCAGCAGGCCAAGGTGGAGGAGGAGCCTGAGGTTATGGAGGAAGTGAAGGTTGAGGAAGAAAAGCCAGCTGTAGCCTTGGAGGAGAAAGATACGAAGCTTGAAGAGGAGACGAAGAAGAAAGTTGCTGAGGATACGGAGACAATTTTGGTTGAGGAGAACGAAGATGATTCTGCCAAGAGTAAGTTAAAGATTTCGTTTTTCGTTGGATTTATTTCATAAATTGATGTTTTGTGTGCAATTTAGTCTTGCTTGTGAATTGTAGTAGATCTGTGTGTTACATGGGGAATATGGTCGGTTGATGCATGTGTGTTCCTTTGGTTATATGACTGAGTTGTGCCGGACTTTCATATTTTACCAGCATGTGAATTCTATATATTTGGGGCCATTTCTGAAAATTGTATTTTTTTGCTGCCCTTTTCCTTATCTGAGTTTCTCTTGTGTCTTTTTAACTGTGGCTGGTTTTATTGTCATGGAAAGGTGCGAGGATTCTTGTTTAATTAGCCGACGTTAAATGAAGTTTTTTTCCTCGTTTGGCATGTCCTTTCATGATATTAGGTTTCCATCAAACTTGTGCCAGATGGGTTAAGATATGAGATTTAAATTTTTTAAGTGCATTTAAATTCCTATTCATGGATGAATTTGTTATGATTTTAAAAAAGGTCACGTGAAAGAATGTCGTCACGTTAACATTAATAATTAATTTGCATATATTTGAGAGTCAGAGGATACTGCAATAAAATGTAGTTAGATTCCAATTTATCGGTGTAAATTGTGTCCGAAAAGTAGGTATGTAATGCATCCCCTTCTTTTGTGGAGCTAAGGACGTGTTGATAATTTATTGGATATAAATTCTTTGCGCATCTTTATTTTGTTGTGCTTCACACCTGTCTCTCGCTATAAGGTTGGCTGTGGTTGAACTTTTTTCACACTCGAGCCACACAAAAGGGAACTCCATTTTTTCATATCTTTTTTGTTAGAAAACGCCCTGGAGGGTGTATTTAATTATATTTATATATATGTGTGTTTGCATATATATATATATTAAATTTGTCTTTTCAGTGACATCTTCTATGTATGGTAGGACAATTGGTTAGCAGAACAGCCTTTCACATATACGTCTAGGGTTCGAAACTCTTGCACTGCATTTTTATCAAACCAATAGCATTTAGAAAGTATACTATAAAATAGCTTAACGCAATAAATTCATGGCTATTTCGTAGCACATTCTTATTCATTTCTTCTTTTAGTTTTCTTTCTTCCATAAACCATTCCACACCCTCCCAAACAACCGGCGGCCTCTCGTGGTCGCTGTTGTGGGTTATGTATTTTTTAAGATCTGTAGGCAAAGAGGCAATTGGATACACATTCTAATCAGATCTGTAAGGAACCCTGCTCCCTTTCTCTCTCTCTCTAAACAATTTGTGGCTGGTATCTTATTTGGTGTACTATTTGGGTAATTAAAGTGTTTCTTGTATTAAATTGAATGTAATTAATGGTTTTCACCTTTGTGGTTTCAAACCGTTAACTATTATTTGGATATCTGTATGTCGCTGTTTTTAATTGGCAGAGGGCACCGATGTGAAAGTATCCATTGATGACTATGAAAAAGATGAACGGTTGGACTTGGACGACAATGACCCCGAGTATGAACCTGAAGAGTATGGTGGTGTAGATTATGATGAGAAGGAAATCGAGACAGATCCTCAAGAAGACGGAGGCGAAGTAGAGGAAGATCCTGAAGAAGAAGTGTATGTTGGCGAAGAAGAGGGTGATATGGTTGAGGAGGAAATCGAAGGCGTGCCTGAAGAACTTGAACCTGAGGAAGACAATGAGCGCGTAGAGGAGGGACATGAACATCCTGAGATGATGTTTGATGCTGCCGAGGAAGAAGAACATCACGAAGTTGTCAAAGAGAGAAGAAAACGGAAGGAGTTTGAAATTTTCGTCGGGGGTTTGGACAAGGATGCAAGCGAGAGTGACCTTAGGAAAGTCTTCAGTGAAGTCGGTGAAGTTACTGAAGTTAGACTTATGATGAATGCTCAGACAAAGAAGAACAAGGGTTTTGCGTTTTTGCGTTTTGCAACCGTGGAGCAAGCAAAGCGAGCTTGTACTCAGTTGAGAAATCCAGTGGTAATTTCTTGATTCCGATGACATCTCTGTATTTCTCTCTTATGAGTTGCAGGCAAGTTCTTGACAACCTACCATTTCAGGTTCATGGCAAGCAATGTGGTGTTACCCCAAGCCAGGACAGTGATACCCTATTTGTAGGTAACATATGCAAGACATGGACAAAAGAAGCTGTAAGTAGATTGGTTCTCGTCGATCAGCAATATGATTTAAATTTTGGACTTTTGCTGAATTGATGCTCACTGACATATAATGTGTTTCCAGCTGAAAGAAAAGCTAAAGCATTATGGTGTTGATGATCTTGAGGATCTGACATTGGTTGAAGACAGTAACAGCGCGGGGTTGAATCGGGGCTTTGCCTTTCTTGAGTTCTCCACACGCTCTGAGGCCATGGATGCTTTTAAGCGTCTACAGAAGAGGGATGTAGTGTTTGGAGTGGATAGGCCTGCAAAAGTTTCTTTTGCAGACTCTTTCATTGACCCTGGTGATGAAATAATGGCTCAGGTACATACTTGGATAAGTTTGCTTCTTCATTAAAAGGTTCATATTTTAACTGGTGTGACTAGCTCATACTCCGTATCAACAGCCTTCTGAAGTGTAGCTCAATTATTGGTTCTGGATAACTTCTGGCAGAATGAATACCCAGTATTCTTTTCTTGTTTGAGTTATTATTTCTTAGATATGTGCTTATTTATTTAGTTGACTTGATCATTATGTGTACAATTGACTTGGTCATGATGTGTGCAATTGAGTTGCAGTTGTAGAATCATATGTTGGTTTATCCCTATTAGTATAAATGTTCTAAAATCAAAAGTTTTACTTGTTATGCTTTATTGACCTCACAAACTTGTATCCAGGTTAAGACTGTGTTTATCGATGGTATTTCTGCTTCTTGGGATGAGGAGCATGTTAAGGAACTTCTCAAAAAGTATGGGGAGATTGAGAAAGTCGAGCTTGCCCGTAATATGCCATCCGCCAGGAGAAAGGATTTTGGATTTGTTACATTCGACAGCCATGATGCAGCCGTTATTTGCGCTAAAAGTATCAATAATGAAGAATTGGGTGAAGGAGATATTAAGGTTGCTTCTCAAACTGAAACTTGTCTTTTTTCCCTATATTTGGTTTGGTGGCCATGCTAAATAAATAGCTCTATGTTTCAGGCTAAAGTTAGGGCCAGATTGTCAAGACCACTTCAGAGAGGCAAGGGGAAAAGTGTTTCTCGCGGAGATTCCCGTTCCGGGCGTGGGTCAGTACGAGGTGCTAAGAGCTCGTGGGGCCGCCCTGCACAGCGTAGTGTCCCTGTTCGTGGCCCAAGAGGAATTGGACCACGTATTCCTCCTGTACCTGATCGTGGATTTAGAAGGCCTGCTGCTATTCGAGATAGGCGACCAGTTATGGCTCCTCCTCCAAGGGCCAGGCCAGTTGCTCCCTTGCCAAGGTCCTATGAACGGAGGCCACCTGGTGTGTTTTAATTTTTTTTATTTTTTTAAAGGTAAAGTTTTAACCTTTCTAACTGATCATTATTAACCTTCTCTTTTCAGTTCCATCATACTCCAAGAGTGGTCTGAAGAGGGATTATGGTCATCGGGAGGAGCTTCATCCTAGAAGCAGAGCTGCTCCTGTAGACTATAGTAATCGAGCGGCTCTAGATAGACGTATGGCATATAGAGATGACTATCCTCCTCCTCGTGCACCCGCTTACCCCGATTATCCTAGAGGTGATGCACCAAGATCGACAGCAAGAAGACCTTATGTTGATGATGGCTACAGTCAGAGGTACGAAAGGCCACCTTCAACTTATAGAGAGACACGTGGGCGTGAATATGATTCTATGTCTGGGTCCAAACGTCCATATGCAGCCGTGGTAATTTTTTTTTAATTTTTGGAATAGCTTCTATGCGATGCTATAATTCATTCAATTCTTCTTATATTGTGTCATATATGAATATCGGATTAATTTATCAATTATGTATGGTAAGGATGATGCTCCTCCACGCTATGCCGAGCCCGGAATGCGTCACTCTCGTGCACGTCTGGATTATGATCCTGGTAGCGGTGCTTCTCACTATGGCGATGCCTACAGTGATAGGTATACTTTTTGATCTTTTTTAATGGGTTTATTTATTTTCTTTTAAAAGCTATGCGTTTTGACTTCCTGTAATGTGTCATCCATGAATGGTAGACTTGGGAGGTCAAACATTGGGTACAGTGGAAGTCGAAGCTCTTTGTCCAGTCAAGAATCCCATGGGTTTTACAGTGGCCGTCAGGGAATGGGTTACAGTGGAGGTATGCTTCGGGTTTTATTTCAAAATACATACTTGTTAGACGCTGGCCATTTAGTAATGTTATTTATGTTTATTGTCTTGTCTCCTCTTCAGGCCCTTATGGTGGTAGTGATGTTAGTGGGATGTACTCATCAAGCTCTGGTGGTGGTTACATGTCTCGCGGAAGTAATGTATGCTCGGGATTTTTCTAATCTATTTGTATGAATCTTGTGGCATTGTTTTTTCGTTACCTATTAATATTGTTTATAAATATTTCAGGTCGATGGTAGCTCTTATTCATCTCTCTACCCTGGGCGCGGTTTAGGTGGTAGTAGTTATATGGGAAGCAGTGGTTCCGGGTCGTACTATTGAGGTACACTCATACAATATATATTTATATAGTATAATTATATATGATCTATAATTATTTTTAAATGTATTTATGCTATCTTGTTGCATTAGCCCTATTATTACTTGAGGTAGCGGAAGAGTATGTATGATATTGTACTTGTGGATCGTTTTTGGTTTATATGACCAAAATCTTTAGCCATAGTTTGTGCCTCTTCTTTTGACCAAAAGCGGTGCTTGATGGAATCAGAGAAACATGATTATTCTCGACTTGTGTACAGAAGTGGATTTGAGAAGAGGCTGCTCTAGGATGTGGATGGTTTTTGAAGTTCGGACTTTAATGCTCACATTTCCAAGATGAGTTCATTTATTTGGACATAAGAAGCCATCATGGATTGAGAGACGGATGAGTACAATTTTAGGTGCTGTAGTGCACCGGAACTCTATTTATAGATGTAGTTTTGGATTCTATATATGTTTGTCATAAGCTGTAAGGGCACTCGAGTTCCAGAACTAAGAGGAGACCATGTGATGTTTTATAAATAATGTTTTTTTATTGAGAGTGAAAGACATGGAAAGTAAACTTCTATCTGTTCTGAGGATAACAAAATATGGAAAAACCTGAAAGTCGCGTGGCGTGTGGTTTTGGAGTCCACATTGTGTTGTGTTAAGTGCAAGGTCTTTGGATGATCAAGTTCAAATTGTTTTTTTTTTATCTTTCCATTTTCTTATTTTTCATGGAGGTCAACCAATAATAATTGGACATGGCGATTGATGATCGGAACGGGTGTCAATTAAGTTTTCACGAAGTTTTATGGTTTCGTTTTAAAGGTTAGGCATCAACGGAACTGCATACATTTACAATGCTCAGAAATGAGACGAGCAATATTGGAAAAGATTTCTTCTACATTATCTGAAATGAGATTGAGTTGGCATTGCGTTTATAATTATATATGATTGATTATGAACTGGTAATATTCTGATCAATTGGATGCCATTTTGGAGATCGGGGCTTCTACTTAACAAGAACACACTTCTAGTTGCTTCTTTTGAATTTTATGTGGTATGACTATGTTATGAAAGACTACTAATAGGTTGAGATTGGTGCAGAATAACTTGAACTTTTGGGTTTTATATGGTAGTATTACTATTTTGTGAAAAGGATGATTATTCTGAAGGCCATGACCAAGAATTATTTCATTGAGTTTTAATGTCTGTTGACATTTAGGTATCTCAACTCAATGTCCGACGGTCATTTGTCCGAGTTTAGGCGGCTGATGACGTTTACATCATCAGTAGTCGGTCAAATGTGGTTGAAGCCACTGGAAATGGATTTGACCTTTGACACAACGCTCTATCGTTGCATTTGCCATAAAAGTCATTATCGGAGTGTTTTTAGGGCTTCTTCAAGTTCAATATATTTTGAATTGATTTTGCTGGACATGGTTAGAACCAAATACCAATGTATCAATCTTTCTTTAGTATTTGGTCATTGGCAAAGTTTTTTTTTCTTCGTACTTTAGACATGGAAAGCTGATGTACATGTAACATACTTGCCGGACCCGATAACACCTGAAGTAACATAGATTTGTGAAGGAACATAGATTTTGGTCCCTTTATTCCAGTTTATAGGAACGTGGATCAGCCAGAACTTTCTAAACCAGGGTTTTAAAGTTGAGGTGGTTTCGACACTTTATAAACCTTTGTTTTTGTTTTTTGAAAGATTGTCGATAATTACAAAAACCCTACTGAGGGTTGGGCTAATTTTTTCTAATTCAGGGTTTTAAAATTGAAGTGGTTTTACACTTTTTCATTCATTCATTTATCTTTTTTATAAAAAGAGAATGTGTGTAGTTACAAAAACCCTGTAGAGGTTTGGGCTAATTACACCAGAAAACCAAAGGTTCTTGAATATCACCAATGCCTCTTGATGTTTGATTTTATCTCAGGTTTTATGGGTGAAATTTTTAATTCTTTTTTTTTTTTCCCATTTGTACTCAAGCCCAAATCTCAAGGTGCCTGAGTTTGTAATTTTCCTAGAATTATTCTTAGTTTGCACAGGAAGAGTCGTGTGTGCTTGAAGTAGAAAAACATTTTGTACTCTTGATTAAATGATGCATGCACAACCTATAGTCATCAAACTCTTGGGATTTATCAACTCTGATATATAACAGAATCATAAATGTTTTGGTGCTCTTATTGTTTGTGTTTGAATGATTTCGTGCGAGTAGACAGGGTTGGATGCTCTGAGGTTTTTTGATTTGGAGTTTGAGGATTGTAAAGTTTTGTAGTTTTCGTGTACTTCGATTATCTATGTAACAAAATACGGTTATGTGTGGAAATGTCACCTTGTAGTTATCAACTTACAAATGTTTGTAAAAATTATCTATGGTGTAATGCGCACTTAAAACTTCCAAGTGATTGAATTGTTGTTTGTACCCCAGGTTTTGTCCATATCAATCTGAAAACATTGTTAATTTTTAAACTTGAAATCTTAGTACGTAGATAATGGACCACTAAATAATGTTGTGTACATGACCGAATGTTGTTGCATATGCATGGTGCCAACAAAAATGCTCTTAAGAGTCGAGTCTCAACTGAAAAGCGTAATCAACTAGGGGGGGTGTGTACAGTTAGGTTAACCGATCGAATTGAAACTGAAATTTCGGTTCAAACCGAAATCGAATTGAAAATTTTGGTTCGGTTTTCGGTTTTGTTTTTTGAAAAAAATCGGTTTTCGGTTTGGACCGACCGAAAACCGAATTAATTTCTATTTTCATATATTTCAAATAAATTTAAAAAATGATCTTAAGTAAAGCTCAATTTCACCACTTTCATAAAGTGGCTTCCTTCTCATGAATTCACCTCGTCTCTCATTCTCCGATCAGGCGTTCTTCTCCTCGCGAATTTCTATCCGCTAATTTACAGATCACTAATTTAAGTAAATATTCCATAAAGTTACTAATTGAAACACCTAATCCCCAGTTTATATTGAATATGTGGTCTTCTTGCAATCCTCATGTTTTTTATTTGATTTTGATTATTATTATTATTATTATTATTATTATTATTATTTCTTGGGGAGACTGGATTGGTTTTTGTTTTTATGATATGTTAACAAGTACGAAAATCAATGATAATGAGCATGAAGCAGGTAGGTGCTTTCATTTTTAATGCAAGATGTGTATTGGGGGTACAAAAAGATTTTTTTTTAAATTTTTTTTGATTAAATTTCGGTTGATCGAGAACCGAACCGAATAAAACAAATTTAATTTGGTTTGAACCGAAACGAATCATGTATTACGGTTCATTTTCCGATTTCTCATATTGCCAAACTTCGATTTCAGTTGATCGAAATTTCGGTTCGCTTCGGTTTGAATCGATGAACACCCCTATAATCAACTATGCAATGCAATGTAATCTAAAAGCTTTTCATTTGTCTGTCTATATTAATGAACAAAACAACTTTTTATCTGACTAGAGCTTTTATCAATACTAGAGTTGTCAGAATACTAGAGCTTTGATCAATACTAGAGTTGTCAGAATGTCTGTTTGTCACCACATGAAATTCACAACCTATGTTCAAGTTCTATACTCACAACTATCCAAGAGCCTGTTTGGTTAAGCTTGTGAGCCTGTTTGGTATTTCTTTTTTAAAAGAGCTTATATAAGTTGTTTTTAAAAAATAGGAGCACCCCAATTTATTTTGAAAAGATTCTAATTTAACTTCGACCATTTAATTACAATAATATCATCACTGACATCTTACTATTCTACATTGTAATATCCAAACACTTTTAACATCTAAAAACATCATATAATTATAATATTCAAAAACTTGAACATCTAAAAACATCTTATAAGATATATGAGCTTTATAAACTCTATTAATTATTCTTAGAAACGCCCTACAAGTCAGTGTACCCAGAACTTGATGTATATTCCCACTAAAATTCAACATACATACAACCTTTTGGAAGGTGAAGCTTCTAATACACTAACAATTATTTATGTAGCAAACAACAGATTATATACACAGATTAGATGTCACTAAAATCTCATTAACCAAATTAAAAAGAAATCAAATCTCACGTTTGGATCACAATGCAAATTGAAGCCAGCCTCATCAAATTAAGCATAACCAAATCTCCAAGTTAGTTACACACACAATAAGAAACTAATTGCTTAGGGGGAAAAATAAATAAAAATCATAACTGTAATCCTCAAAAGTGATTCTTAATTCAAGTATTTAACTCCTAAAGCAAAGATTTCAGCAATCAGGCATGGAATGTTGCATTCTTTTGGCCTTCTTATTAACACCTCTCTCAGAGATGGCCATCGCAAAGGCCTCCACAATCCTCTGCTGCGAGTCGAGGATCATCTCCGTCCGTTTCAACTCCATGTCCATCCGAATCTCTTCAATTTGCCTGGCCATATCCATTTTCACCTTCTCCATTCTCATAAACCCTTCTCCCAATGCCTGTATAGCCGCTGCCACCTCGCCGCCCACGCTAGCGGCAGTGGCGGCTTTCTTTCTCTTTGGAATCTCGCCGGCCCTCTTCCCGATTTCGCTTCTACCGAAAAACCCATCTCTGTTCGAGCTAGCTCCGTATCCGGAATTGTGAAATCTAGGGTTTGGTTGGTGTGGGTTTTGGCTGGCCATTTCGTCGAACACGTTGTAGGCCTTCGGCATCCCACCCGGGATCTTGACCCGGAACCCGGGCGACGACCCGTAATCCACCGGCTGCTGATAGCCCTTTTGATTATGATTATTATTGCTGTGGTGGTTGTATAGATCGTTGATGCGCTTGATGCTGTTTTTGCGCTCGTCGTCGTCGTCGTCAGCGTCCTCGTCGGAGGATGAGGAAGAGGGCGGGGTAGGGTTGCTGTTGGGTCCCTTTTCCATGGCGTGCATGTTCTGGAAGTGGGCCCACGTCGTGGAGAAGTGGTGGACGCCGCCGCGCGCGGCGGCGCGCTGGATCTCGGCGCGGTACCTCTTGCGGAGCTTCTCCATCTTGTGGGCGGCACTGGACGGCCGTCTTCCGGGCGCCGGCAGCGGGGCAGCGCGACGCGACGTCGTCGGCGACCTCCTGCCAGTGGTTTGCCCGGAGGTTGCTGCGGCGGAGGGAGTACCACTTGTCTCTGTACGCATCGATGAGGGCCACCGTCTCGTCCGGCGTCCAGCAGGGAGGAGGGAGGCGGCGGGTCGCCGTGACGGCGTTTGCGGCAGGAAGAGCTAGCGCGGTGGGGATATGGTGGTGATCGCCGTTGTCGGGAGGAGGGGAGGATGAAGATGGGGATAGATTCGCAGCCATGGCTGGTTTTTTAGATCTGGTAAAGAGGAAGAAGATGGGGAGAGAGAAAGTATGAATTGGGCGGCGAATGGTTGAGGCATAATGAGAGAGATTTGGGGTTAGGGTTGTTAAAAGGAGGCGGTGGGGAGAGGAGGGAGGTGGAGGGGGCGGCGGCTAACGTGCGCCGAAACCAGGGGCGTGGGCGTGGCTGCGTCGGTGGGCTTTTTTGTAATTTCGGTTAACCTTTTTTCCCCTTTTTTTATTTAATATTTAGGTCGTTTCGAAATATGAAAAAATGGGTGTGTAAAATTGGGGGTCCGCCGCGGGAAGAGGCGGCAGGCATGTGACGCTGTTGACTATTGAGAGAAGGAAGGCGGCCTTTCTCATGGAACTTTAGTAGGGAGGTTTTGTGATTTGTAAATATTAATGGTAAATGGTGGGGGTATTTATGGGAACTAAGGCCAAATAGTAATATTCTTTTATGTTTATTTTAGTAAATATAATAATCAGTGGATTGTCTATTTTACCTTGCAAATTGGGCCTTCTTTCTTGTTTACTATCTACTTTATAACATGTTATTAATTAATATATATTATTATTAATATTGTACCTCGACAAAGTGTAAGAAAAAAAAATTCTTTACTATACTATATTGAATATTTAAATCATCACAATACTAGTTTTCTTCAAATATAAGAATTATACATAGACATCAAATTTTTCAGTTCAACGAGAGCTTCATTTTGAGATCAATATTAATAGATGAAATAATAACTCATTTGAAAGTATAACATTTTAATGTTGAAAGTTAAATTACAAATTAGTACCCTAATTCTGGATAATCGTATGATAATACTTGGAGTTTTGGTTTAACCATGTACTATTGAAACTCTATAAAGAGATATTGATGGTGCCTCGCAGTGGTCAGGCGACACGACCGCCGACAACTGATAGCAATTATTGGCAATCGATGATTCACCGTACGTCATCTACTTGATGATAATTATATACTGAGAAAATGATTTGACAACCTCTATATGTGGCACCACACACCGCTCAGGCGGCTTGGCCGCCGCCGACTAGCATCAGTTGATGGCAGCCAGTATTTTGACGCACAATCATGTAGTTGATGATAATTATATAAACAGATATGGATGACACATCCGATGCCGAGGCGACACGACCGCGTCATGGTTCGACGTACAACCACCTACCTGATAATGATCATCTTGAGAAAATGATTGGAGAACTTCAAAATTATGTAATCAAAGTGTCGTCGATATTTTGATCGAATCTCGATCGCCCATAGATAATTTGACCATTTAATAGTTACTGATCATGTATCAGTATAATGTGGACCACCCTACTCCTAGAAAAGCAGTTATATATTTGTAATTTAAATTCCTGCATTTTATTAATGTCCAAGTGGTTGGTAAAATCACTGTTCGTTGATTTTTAACTTCTCTAATAAATATTGCAATACTTTCTATATGATGAATTCAATCATCACAAAATGGTTGGTTTTACATATTTCAGCTTTATATGATAAGTGATGGGTGATACCGTCTATTAAGCAGTACCTACTCTTGAAATAATTATTCATGCGCAATTTAATTATCGCAATTAAAATCTTACTATTTAAATTTATGCACTTTAAATATTGTAATATCGCCAATGCGGTGGGTTCTTACCACACGATTGACTAATATTTATAACTTTAAAGAAGCAGTTAATAAAATTTTTGAATCTGGCTCCCGAAGTAGCAGTCGATAGAAATAAAATTCATTTTCCACGTTTATTGGATATTAATGAAAAATATTTAGCAAGTGATGCAAGAATCTATCATTGATGATTAAATAAAATTTATTACTCTATAAACTTAATATTGATAAAAGAAATATATCATTTTAAAGAATCATATTACTGAATGGAAAAATATTGAAGCCAAAGTTTCTGAACATCCCATTTTTCCTATATTCCCGTAAACATCGTGTAGATGAAGGGACACTTCCAAAAAGCTGCAGCTCGAAGTAACATTCTAGAGATTTATACTTTTTTGCAAAAACATCGTATTCCTTCACCCAAATTTAACCAGACACTTAAAAGAATAAAAGTAAATTGTTGACGCAACAGCATTATTAAATACTATTGGAATGATTTGAATATGATACTTAATTATTTAAAAATTATCGTGAATTATGGTATACTTATACAAGATATCAAGCAGTATTAGTTAGAGGATATTGCAATGTTAATTGAATATTTGACATAAATGACTCCAATGCCTTAAATGAGTACGTATTTAAGATAGGTGGTAGAGCAGTGTCATTTAAGTCTTCTAAATAGACTTGTATAGCTCGATCAACTATGAAAATTCAAGTTCATAGCCTTAGATAAAGTTGGATAAGAAGTAAAGTGGATTAGAAATTTTGTGGAAGGCATTCCTTATTATAATAACCAGTGCTTTCAATAATATATGATAAATTGTCATAATCAATCAGCAGTTGCAAGGGTACCGAGTAGCATGTATAATGGTAAGCTTAAACATATACGTTGACGACATAATACCGTTGGACAACTGATCTCATGTCGGGTTATATCGGTTGACTACGTATAGTCCAAGGATAACCTAGCGGATTCGTTTACAAAAGGTATAAACATAGATTAGTCGTATAAACTCGTTAAAGGAATGTGCTTAAAGTCGATAACAAAAAAATAGTATTAAAGAACACCCAACCTTGTGAATTGGAGGATCCCAAAATATTGGTTTAATGGGAAAACTAAGTTTTGACAATAGAGTGAACACTTGGAATTACACCAGCTCATTCTTAGAAAGTTCAAGTGCAAGATCTGCCTAAGTGGCGAGGTAAGTTCTTAAAAACTCTTGATGATTCCTATACCTATATGGTGGAGTAAGACATGACACTCTTTATAGGAGACCACCTATATAAGTGAAGAAGTAATGACCACTTATAAACAAAAAGAACTGAATCTAGATATGGTCCAGGCCTAAATGGACATGAGAACTAGTTGTATTAGAAGTGTTATTGTGTGAGTATTGCTATCTTGGTTTACACAAACGAATGAGTAGTTCAAAATATCGCGTTACTAAACAATCAGTAATTCAATAGTATTTTACTAGGAAAGATTTAAATCCAGAAGCTATCTATCATGATGCAATAATGGTTCGTCGAAACTTTCAAACGGTTTGTATACACGCATGCATTAAGTTCATTCATGTGGGATTATTGAAGATTTGGTTTAAGAATTTGGGCGTTGATCTAATTTTGACCAGATAATTAAGCGGATTCTATTTATGTAAAATATAAATAAGTTCAATGATCGTAATGTACGTTTGGGGTAGCTGTGATCAATATATGGAATTTCCCCAAATAATTTTTTAGGGATGAGATATTAATATTTTAAGTTAACAACTTAATTGTGTTAAATATAATTTGCTAAATCTTGGACTGTTTTAGTCGACTGAACATAAAACTTATGTTTTGTTAAACAAATATGTATTTATATTTTGAATTTATTGCACAAAAAATATCTGTTTGAGAAGATTTCGTTCACATATAAACATTTGAATAGACATATTTGATAACAAGCACACACACACACACACACAAACACACACACACACACACACACACACACACACACACAACACACACACACACACACACACACATATATATATATATATATATATATATATATATATATATATATGACAAGCATATAGAATTGAACAAATGATGTTTAAAAGTTGAATTAGGTATGATTAAGCAAATTGAATAGATGTCGGCAAAAGTTGCATCAGATATAATTGGATAGGAACTTGTCTAGAAGTTGTATCTTTCAGTGAAATGAGTATGTCTATTCAGCAGAAGACTCTTGCAAACAATTGTATACGTTGAAACACCACTTAATTGTATCAATAATTAGCTCCATATGTCTACTATCAAATTCACTCATTCATCCACTCAGCCAGTTTGCATACAAAAGCATAATATTTTCTTCTCGTCTTTCAGAGTTTATTTATTTCGAATACATTATTGTTCGCCGAATATCCTAAGTATTGAAGTGTTTCTTATTTAGGATCGTAAATATGTTGTTGTGCTCGTTCTTAGCTGGTTTGATGCTTTTGTTGTGCCGAATTGCTAGCACTATGGCTGGTCTGATGCTTCTATTAGGTCGGATTGCTAGCATTGACTTGTTTGATGTTTTTATCAGGTTAAATCAGTAGCATGATCATCCAATGCTTCTATTAGGCGGATTTGAGGCGAGGCCGAGCTATGGCTATGAAGTTTGAAATTTATATGTATGTTTTGGTTTATTTAACAAGCTACAAAAAGCTCGGGTTTATTATGGTTTGAGAGACTGACAAGTCACATGAACGATAGAGTGAAGCTTAGTGAGATGAGAGGAAGGAGTATATTTTTTGATATACACCAGGTACACTCGTTTTAATCATGTATTGTGGTTTTCTTGCATATTCGATAAATAGCAGGTGGGATGTGTTGTGATTATATCTGGCTTATGACAGTTTGGCATTAGCTCGGCCTTTTAGCTTATTTTGCCTCAGCTCTATTTAATATGTTATTGTGGTTTACTACATTAGTTGATCTTGGTTTATTATCTTATTGACATCATATCTCGACTCGCTGTCATCTTATTATGTATTAGTTCGACATACTATTTAATTGCAGGCTTAACTTTGTTGTTGCTTGATTTTGCAAAGTCTGAATAGGTCGGATGAGGTGGGTTGAACTGATAGTTCATTTGTAAGGAACTTTGATTTTATCTACGCTACTTGATTTCGTACCTCAATCAACTAGAGTAGGGGGGACTAGCTGATGTAGCATCTACATTTGGCTCGCCCTATTCGATGTAAGTTTTAGTCTGAAATCAACTTAATATGGGTTCGAGGTCGGTGTTCGGTGCACCTTCCATGATATGTTTTGAGATCGGAGGTTGCCTTATTGAGCTTGTTAACTTGGAGGTTTCTCTAATTGGCCTGTTTTGGAGGTTGCCTCGATGGGCCTACGAGCTAGAAGGTCGCGTGAGGTCGTCTCATTTGAGTTTCTAGAATTTTCATATGTTGTATCTTCTAAGTATAACTATTGTAATTAAGGAAGAAGACTTGGTTGATTTTTTTACTTCTTATTTTAGGGGATCTCATCCCATTTTGAGAAGGAATCTTGTTACATGGTGGACAATTCTAAATAACTTATAAACAAGGGACTGAAGTCCCATATATTAAATATTATGATATGAGCGGTTTTACGGCTATGATGATTATTCTCCAAATGTCGAATTTATCATCTTTTAATTTTTTATGCTATTATTTAGCTCATTTTTATCGGGTTTATTAAATAAATATTGTATTTTTTATTCAAAATTGAAAAATTATTACAGAAAAAAAAATTAAAAAACTAGGTCGGGACGCCACTCTGAGTGGCGTCTCGCTTTTGGGAAAATTTCGGGACGCCACTTAGAGTGGCGTCTCGAACTAAATTTAAAAAAAAAAAATTCGGGGGCAGAATTAAAAATAAATAAATATGGAGAGCGGGACGCCACTCCGACTGGCGTCCCGGGACAAATTAAAAAAAAATAAAAATTCGGCCTTTAAATGAAACCCTAACCCCTTACGCCCACTTTCTCCTTTCCTCTTCCTCTCTTCCAGTTTTCCCCATCTCCAGTTTTCTACAATTAAACTATTAAGTATCATATTAACTTTCTCCCTTTTCTGGAGAGATGGAAAAAGTCCACAAAGAAGAATTGGGTACGAGGGGCGAAGCATATTTAAATAAAAAATTGTATTACTCTCATCTAAATTGGATTCTTTGCCAGGTTAGTTATAAGTCCACAAAAAAGAATTGGGTACGCGGGCGAAGCATATTTAAAATAAAAAATTGTATTACTCTCATCTAAACCTTATATTCTTATTTATGAATTGGTTTATAAATAATGCTCTACTACTATTTTAAGTGAGAATTGACTTCATCAATAAACTCCCTAGAGTTCTCCATGAGATATTCGTGAGAATTGACTTCATCAATAAACTCCCTAGAGTTCTCCATGAGATATTCCAGCAAGATATACTTTAGATT
>BMAC01000219.1:851400-917751 GCA_014905375.1 Phtheirospermum japonicum
ACACAATAAAAACATATTGAATTATAATTATCTAACCTTTCATTTTAATTTATGTATGTAATACATTAGAAAATAAGAAATATATGTAAGAAAAATAAAATAAATTAGATACATAAACAAACAACAAATTATTATCATTAATTATAAATATTCAATCAAACTATTAACTATTATGTTCCAATCATTCCTACCAAGTGATAATTGACAAATATAATTGAAAAAGAACTTAAAACAAGCAATTCACGGTATAAAATTAAAACAATTAAATATTGAACTAAATTTACTTTAATCAAGATAAATCTTACTGGTTTAATATGCAAATCTCCAATAAACCCTAGGTTTGTAATTGGGGAGGAGATGATTTGAGAATTTGTGAATAAAGAAATGGTGGGACCGCAAGAGAGGAGTTTGTGGAGAAAGAAATTAGGAGTGGGGACTGTAGGGAAGAATATGGATTTGATTTTCTCTCTATTCTTTTTCTATTTAGCAGGTAAGTATTTTTTTTCTTTTATTTTTTAAATATAAATGTGAAAAGATATATATACCCTTGACTTTTTTAAAAATTTTCAGGGGAGCCCATAGTAGGTCCATCCCTGGTAGGTAGTAGTAGTAGTAGTAGTAATAATAATAATAATAATAATAATAATAAATATTGGGGCCGCGCCACCTAATATTCAACGACGATTTTTTTTGCCAAATTTTTTTTTTACTATATGTCCGAATTTTCAATACTTAATGTCCAAAAAAAAAAATCGATGTGACGGAAGAAATTTCTTACTATATGCTCGGATTTTCTTACTACCTGAAATTTCTTACTTTATATTCGAAGATGTATTACTTAATGTCAAAAAACAATTGAGTAACACTTTAGGACCGGTTACTTTTTGTTGTGGTTTGATATTGTTCTTTCAGAATTGTTGAGTAGATTTGAGCAATTAAGTTACTTTCGAAAGTATATTTAAATTTTAGTTCGATGGAGGACAATAAATGGGATTAGATGAAGTGACTTGAGAAAAATTTTGAGGCAAATCTTGAATCCACTCTAAAAAAAGATGTTGTTTACAATATTGATGATACTACCTCCATAAGCATATGATGAAAAACAAAACTCGGACATCCATTGAGAATTTAGAGTTTGCGTTGAGAATGGATATTTTTTTCGATGATCGTGGTTACCTACCAAATCTTATTGACTATTCATGTTACTGTAGCATCGGGCGAAGAAACTTTTCCAATTTAAAATTGTTGAAGTCTTATATTAAGAACCATAATGAGTCAAGGGAGATTGAATGGGTTAGCAAACTTATAATGTATTTAAAAAGAAAAGTTGGAGAATATTTGGGTTTGATGATATTGATGATTTTGCATCAACTAATTCAAGAATGGTGGTTATTTAAATAATATTAGTTGGTTTGAGTATATTATTTGAGACATGTAAACATTTGCCCCAAAGTATGTAGATGCCTGATTGTCATATTATATTTTGATTATGATGACCACTCAATTTTTTCATATATATATTTTTTTATTTTTAAATTAATCAAAGAGTTCCCCATTTCGTAGGACCGCCCCTGCCAACAAACGATCAGGTAATAATAGTGACTAAAAAATGGGGTTTATTAAATAAATATTGTATTTTTTTATTCAAAATTGAAAAATTATTAACAGAAAAAAAAATTAAAAAACTAGGTTGGGACGCCACTTTGCAGTGGCGCTCTCGCTTTTGGGAGAATTTCGGGACGCCACTTAGAGTGGCGTCTCGGGACTAAATTAAAACACCAGCAGTAGGCTTATAACTTTTATAAGTTTATAAATAATAATTATATTAATTAATTAATTAATAATCTCTTGAAATTAACTCTTTAATTTTAAGAACCTACAAATCATGACAACATCTAGCAAGTAGCATGATTACCCAGTGTTAGTTAATTTAGTCCGAGACGCCACTCTAAGTGGCGTCCCGAAATTCTCCCAAAAGCGAGACGCCACTCAAAGTGGCGTCCCAACCTAGTTTTTTAATTTTTTTTTCTGTAATAATTTTTCAATTTTGAATAAAAAATACAATATTTATTTAATAAACCCCATTTTTATCACTATTATTACCTGATCGTTGTTGGCAGGGGCGGTCCTACGAAATGGGGAACTCTTGATTAATTTAAAAATAAAAAAATATATATATGAAAAAATTGAGTGGTCATCATAATCAAAATATAATATGACAATCAGGCATACTACATACTTGGGGCAAATGTTTACATGTCTCAAATAATATACTCAAACCAACTAATATTATTTAAATAACACCATTCTTGAATTAGTTGATGCAAAATCATCAATATCATCACACCAAATATTCTCCAACTTTTCTTTTTAAATACATATAATTGCTAACCCATTCAATCTCCCTTGACTCATTATGGTTCTTATATAAGACTTCAACAATTTTAAATTGGAAAAGTTTCTTCGCCCGATGCTACAGTAACATGAATAGTCAATAAGATTTGGTAGGTAACCACGATCATCGAAAAAATATCCATTCTCAACGCAAACTCTAAATTCTCAATGGATGTCCGAGTTTTGTTTTCATCATATGCTTATGGAGGTAGTATCATCAATATTGTAAACAACATCTTTTTTAGAGTGGATTCAAGATTTGCTCAAAATTTTCTCAAGTCACTTCATCTAATCCCATTTATTGTCCTCCATCGAACTAAAATTTAAATATACTTTCGAAAGTACTTAATTGCTCAAATCTACTCAACAATTCTGAAAGAACAATATCAACCACAACAAAAAAGTAACCGGTCCTAAAGTGTTACTCAATTGTTTTTTGACATTAAGTAATACATCTTCGAATATAAAGTAAGAAATTTCAGGTAGTAAGAAATCCGAGCATATAGTAAGAAATTTCTTCCGTCACATCGATTTTTTTTTTGGACATTAAGTATGAAATTCGGACATATAGTAAAAAAAAATTTGGCAAAAAAAATCGTCGGTGAATATTAGGTGGCTGCCCCAATATTATTATTATTATTATTATTATTATTATTACTACTACTACTACTACTCCTACCAGGGATGGACCTACTATGGGCTCCCCTGAAATTTTTAAAAAAGTCAAGGGTATATATATCTTTTTACATTTATATTTAAAAAATAAAAGAAAAAAAAATACTTACCCGCTAAATAGAAAAAAAATAAAGAGAAAATCAAATCCATATTCTTCCCTACAGTCCCCACTCCTAATTTCTTTCTCTACAAACTCCTCTCTTGCGGTCCCACCATTTCTTTATTCACAAATTCTCAAATCATCTTCTCCCCAATTACAAACCTAGGGTTTATTGGAGATTTGCATATTAAACCAGTAAGATTTATCTTGATTAAAGTAAATTTAGTTCAATATGTAATTGTTTTAATTTTATACCGTGAATTGCTTGTTTTAAGTTCTTTTTCAATTATATTTGTCAATTATCACTTGGTAGGAATGATTGGAAC
The DNA here is from genome assembly GCA_014905375.1 of Phtheirospermum japonicum. NCBI lineage: Eukaryota > Viridiplantae > Streptophyta > Magnoliopsida > Lamiales > Orobanchaceae > Phtheirospermum > Phtheirospermum japonicum. The sequence goes on from BMAC01000219.1 coordinate 854,896, forward strand.
ATAATAGTTAATAGTTTGATCGAATATTTATAATTAATGATAATAATTTGTTGTTTGTTTATGTATCTAATTTATTTTATTTTTCTTACATATATTTCTTATTTTCTAATGTATTACATACATAAATTAAAATGAAAGGTTAGATAATTATAATTCAATATGTTTTTATTGTGTAGATTAAAATGATATGTCAAATATCAAATATTTATCGTTAATTAATTATTGATTTAAGTTAAACTTTCTTCCTTTTTAGATAAATGGAACGCTTTATTAAAAAAATATTAACTCTTAATTTTATTTGAAATATTTCATATTATTTTTTGTATTATATGTTGGGCCCCTCTCGGTGAAAATCCTGCGTCCGTCACTGACTACTACTACTACTACTATTTTTGTTTTATTTTCATAGTAAACGTGTTATGATATTTTCATGTCAAAATTATTTAACAAAAATGAGGGACTATTTGACTTAAAAATGCATATACAACTAATGGACCCTATTTTGACAAATATTTGACAATTTCTCCCAAAATTTTTACAGATACTTTGGATAATTATGTATCGTAAGTTGAAGAGACTCAAATTTGAGATTTGACTAGAATTGGATATAGTATGAAATAAATTAAAATAATAAAATAAAGGAATATAATAAAGTTAAATTAAATTTTGGGGCCCACCTAACACGGGGCTCTGGGCGGTGGCCGACCGTAAAGGCCGCCCCTGGTTGTTGGGTCTATAGCAGGACTATCCGACTTAAATTTTGTTGAAAGTCTTAAATTTTGTTGAAAGTCGTTTCGATTCAAAAAAAAGTTTAAAGCTGTACAATGTTGATTCAATCAATCAGAAAATCAACAGTGATATCATGTGTTGTTTAGTTCACAATTGCGTGTTACAATTTTTTGCTAGCTCAAGAGTGTAATTTAATTAAGTCATATATCTCTGGACTTTCTGTTTGCTTGCAGTTTTTTGTATTTATTCGTGGAAAGTAGATAATTTAGACCTTTAATCCAAAGAAGAATGTGTGGTGGATTTTCTATTCGTGTATCCAAAGAAAAATCAGTGTTGTTCCAAGAGACATGCATCCATTGACCAAGACTAAATAAGACCCGGTCCAAATTTCTCCTTTCCATGTAACTAATAATTAATAATATGGGTTAATTACAAATACTACCCGTAAACTTAATTTAATTACAAAAACGTGCTGTTACCTTCCAGGGTTACAAAAATAGTCCATTATTGTTTCTTTTAATCATACAGATTACACCCCCAAATGACGTTACCTGTTGAGCAGATACAAACTTAAATGGACGTGATAAGAATAAAAGAGGTTGTTTGTAATTTTGAAAGGTAACTGGAGTACTTTGAAATTATGCTATATTTTTGGGAACATTTTGTAATTATACATAGTTAAAAAAAAATCCTACATACACACACCAAGCAAACCTAACATTCCACCAAAATTCAATATATATTGACCAGAACAAAACACTCACACCCACACTTTAACACAGAAAATCTCAAATTTCCTCCAAAAAAACACTTATTAATTAATTATGACCACTCCACCTCAGCCTGAACCTACTAAAAGCAGAAGCAACTGGTTAAGACTGGGCTACAACGAACACACCGACACGGCCAATGACACGCGCAACGTCCTCCTAATCGTCGCGGCCCTGATCACGGCCGTGACGTTCCAGGCTGGCGTCAACCCGCCAGGTGGCGTGTGGCAGGACGATAAGGACGGGCACAAGGCCGGTAGGGCCATATACGCAAGCCAGCATGGAGCGTTTTACGCATTCTTGATATCCAACACGCTAGCCTTCTCGACATCCATACTCGTCCTGGTGTCGCTCACTTATCGGTTCCCTTTTCACGTCGAGCTGTGGGGAGCCATTTTGGCCATGTTTGTGACTTATGGAGCTTCGATTTTCGCGATCTCGCCCGACGAGTCGGTTAAGTTTAGGATTCTGCTGGCCACTGCGGCTGTGCCCTTTGGGATTAGGCTCTTGGTGGAGATCGGCCGATGTCTGGTTCGGAGGAAACATGGAAAATAAGCGATTCTCAGCTTCTAAAAAGCTATTCAAGCATACAGGGTGTGTGTATTGTGCTTGGAAACTTAATTCATGAGTGAGTGTTATTATATTTATTAAAATATAATGCTTTGAAGAGAGTTATTTATCATCAAATGTTGCTACCAAGTACTTACATATGTTTCTTTTTAACTCTTGTTTGAGAGTTTCTGTTAAAATTTAATGGAAACACTTTTGTTACGTTAGATTAACGGGTCATGACTTATTAGGCCATCTGATTCGATACTATAATTTATTAGTTTTTGTAGTGTGAAATATTGATTTTTGTATGGTAAAGTATTAGTTTTTCATAAATCTCTCACCCAGGTTATGATGTATTGGTTTTTATACTGTAATGTTTTTGTACTATAATGTATTGATTTTTTATTATAATGTATTGATTTTTGAACTATAAAGTATTGATAATCCGTTAGTCTGGCCTAACAAGAGTGTTGCCCAAAATTTAAAGGATATAAAAACTTAATTATATTATTCTTGAATAAATTAATAATATACTTACTTGATGCGGAAGACGATATAATCTCGGAGAGAATCTAATACGAGTAATAGTTTTTGGATCTAATTCGGTTTCTCTCTCCACCTATTGCGTACCCTAATAGGTTAGGTGGAGAGATGATTGAGTTACATATGATAACTAGTTTAACACACGTGTATTACACGAAATTTATAAAAAATTAATTATAAAAATATTTGTGAAATTTTCAAAATTTTAAATTTAAAATAAAAAATTGAAAGGATGGGTTCTCAACCCGTGCCTGTTCAATTTATTAATTATCATAATTATTAATTAATATTATATTTTAATGTTTGGATTAATTCATTAATAATTATATTTACATGCTTATAAAAATTCAAAAGATATCATATTTTCAACCCGTTTCTAAAATATATTAATTAATTATTATTAWCTCATTTTATATTTTTATGTTTAGATTAATTTTGTTAATAATTATAATTAAATAATTTGAAACATTCGCATTGTGTCATTATCTAATAAATATTAATTAATTGTTATATGATTTTTTTTTATATTGAATTAATTACTAATATTTAGTTACATACTCCAATTATTGCAAATATACCATAATTTACCTGTACCGAATATCTAAAAAATTAAATATAAATTATTTTAACTTTTATTATAAATACAATTTATTTAATTATTTTCATAAATAATTTTTTCTTGTAACTAAAATTATTCTATATGCAATTTATCTTTTAATTAAAATAATTAATATAGATTTTTTATACTAATTATATATGACTTATTTATATTTTTATATTAGGAGTATAAAAGAAAATTATTGAATTAGACAAAATATAATAAAAGAAATCATAAGTTGCCGGAGCACCAATTTTTTTTAATCCAAGTAAAGCATACGAAGCAGATATAGATTAGGAGGATTTTACATTAATATATACTTGTTTAACACCCGCGTATTACATGGGACTTATCAAAAGATAAATATAAAAATATTTATGATAATTACCGAATTCTAAATCTAAAATAAAAAATAAATAATGTATTCTCAATCGTGCCTTGTGCATGTCTAATCTATTTATTAGTAATTATAAATATTAAATAATTTTGTATTTGATGTTTAAATTAAATTTATTAATAATATTAGTTATATACTTACAAAAATTTAAAAAGCATCACATTTTAAACCCGTGTCTAATATCTATTTTATTAATTATTATTATTAAATCATTTTATATATTAATATTTAGAATAAATTCGTTAATAGTTATTGTTACATACTTTGAGATATTCAAAAGATGTCATACTCTTAACCCATGTCGCATTGTAATGGTGTCTAATCAATGTTTATTAATTATTAGTATATAATTTAATATTTTTTATGTTTAGATTGAATACATTGCTAATATTTAGTTACATACTAAATTATTAATAACTCATATTTGACCTATATAGAATATTTGAAACTCCAAAAATAAAATTATTTTAAATTTTATTGTTAATTAGATTTATTTAATTATTTTCATATATTTTTTTTTGTAATTAAAATTATTTCATATGTAGTTTGTCTTTAAATTAAAATAATTAATTTAGATCTTATCTATTAATTATATATGATTTGTTTATATTTTTATACTAGAAGAATCAAATGAAAGTATTAAGAAAAAATATAATAAAAGAAATTATGTAAGATACAATAAAAATAAAAATTAGATTCGGTATACGAAGCAGACACATAGGTTATGAGGATTTTGCGTTAATATATAAGGTGATTTTTAGATTTGGTACGTCCATCGAGTGCCATAATTAACGGCTAAAATTATTTCACTATTATTAGATTATGAGCCCAAACCACATATTCTAACATTCTCCCACTTGCCTCGCTAGTTCATAATATTTAACAGTATAATATTAGGTGCGCCACAAGCATGAGGAGCAAGAAAATTTGATAAAGTCAGAAACATATAAAATCAATGAACTCAAAAGAGTGTCATATCATCATAATCAAGCATTAATACAACCAAAACTCATTTTACTTACATGTTTTATAAATGTCTTCAGTTGCAAACCCTTAGCCAACGGATCCACAATCATGAGATTCGCGCTAGTATGTTAAATACACACGGTATGTTTTTAAACCTCCCCCTTAATGGTAAAATACCTTTGTTTCCATGTGTTTAACACCTTTGGATTATCTATCGTTCTTGGAGATGAATATTGTTGCGGCATTATCGCAATAAATTTTCAGAGGCTTAGTAATGGTGTCGACAACCCCCAGTCCTGAAATAAAGCTCCACATCCATAATGCATGAATTGTAGCCTCGTAACAAACTATAAATTATGCATCCATACACTACAAAAAAACCCGGCTATACTGACGGGCTAAAGACCGTCAGCATTTCTGGCGGATTTACTGCCGTAAAAGCTTGCTGGCGGGTTTGCTGATGGCCTTACCCGTCAGCAAATATACCCGTCAGCAGCCCGTCACAGAAGGAGCGGGAATTTATCCCGCTTAATTATCCTGACGGGCTAACCCGTCAGGATATAATTTTTAATTAATATATATATATATATATATATATATATATATATATATATATATATATATATATATATATATAATACGCTGACGGCCTAAATCCGTCAGAATTATTATATAAAAATAAAAAAAACAATGCTGACGGGCAAGCCGTCAGCAATTTTATTTAAAATATAATTTATAATATTATATTATAATACATATAAAATAATATTATATATTTATAATTTAATTAATTATTTATAAAATAAATATATAATTATATTAATTATTTATAAATATAATATAATATAAATTATACATTTATAAATAATATTATATATTTATAATAATAATATATTATTATTTATATACAATATATAATAAATATATATTCAAATAATATATATTTATAATTATTTATAATAAATTATATTTATATACATTGAAATATATATATATATATATAAATAAATTTATAATAATATTATGCATTTATATATTATTATTCATAAATATAATCTACATTTATTAATATAATATAATTAATTATAATTATAATTTGTAACTTAATTTATATATCTAATATATATTAAAAATATATAATCTCTCACATGTAATCGACTTGGCGAGACGGTAACACCACTCCTCTATAATTAAATTAACAAAGGTTGGGTTGTGGGTTGGGCTCCGGCGCGTTGGGCTAGGCCCGCCCAGTTTTTTTTTTATAATATTGTAAAAATGCTGACTGGCTTGACCCGTCAGCAATACTGACGGGCCGGCCCGTCAGCATTTATAAAATTTTTAAAAAAAAGGGAAAATACTGACGGGAAGTATTGCTGACGGGCGCTACCCGTCAGTATTTCTGACGGGTACGTTAATGCCGTCAGGATACTGGAATCCTAACCACAAAAATGCTGGCGGCCATTATCCGTCAGTATTCCATATACTGACGGATTTGGCCGTTAGCATTGCCGGATTTTTTTGTAGTGATAATAGATGTAGCGATGGCATTTAACACTTTTCTACTAAATTGCTCATTCAGCAAAAAAGACCAAATAACCAACGTAGATTCTCGACTGTCAAGGCACCCTACATGATTTGAATCCGTATATCTAGTCATTTCTAATCGATCAGATTGCCTAAATGTGAACATATAGTCTTTTGTTCCTTGAAGATATCTCATCACTTTTTGCAGCTTTCTAATGATCCTTTCCAAAATTACTTTGGTAATGGCCAAGCATTCCAACTGCAAGTTAATGTCGAGTCATGTACAAGTTTGCAAATATATCAAATTAATAACATAAACGTATGGAATAGACTCCATGACCTTAAGTTCCAAATCATTTTTAGGACACTACACGAGGTTAAATTTATCTCCGGTGTAATAGGATAATACTTGTTGAACAATTTCTCAAATTAAGCCGCTTAAGAACTTTCTCAATGTAAGGTTTTTGAGACAAGCCTAACAACCCCTGTGATCCATTGCAGAATACTGAAATTCCAATTACATTGGAAGTCTCTCCCATTCTTTCATCTCGAGATTTTCAGAGGGGAAATTTTTAGTCTTATACAAAATTTCCCAAATCATTAGTAATGAGTAGAATGACATCAACATATAGAACCATGATTATAAACTTACTCTCGCTGATCTTACAATAAATATATCGATCAACAATGTTCTCTTGAAAATCAAAATATGTAATGATATCATTAAACTTAAGATACCATTGTATGGAAGCTTGTTTAAGTCCATATATTGACTTCATAAGTTTACACACCACGTGACCTTCTCCTTCTATAGAAGTACCTTCAAGTTGTTACATATAAACTTATTCTTCTATGTTCTCATCAAGAAAGACAGCTTTCACATCCATTTGATGTAACTCTAAATCAAATTGAGCTACCAAAGCCATTATAATTCTTAATGAATATTTCTTGGAAACTGGTGAAAACGTATCTTTATAATCAATGCCATCTTTGTTAGTACTCGGTAACATATCTAGTTTTATGTCATCCGATATTGCCATTTGAGTCGCATATTGTCTTAAATGGATTTTGAAGACAAAATGAGACTCAAATGGCAATATAGAAGTTGAGAAAGAAAAAAAAAGGAATATGACATTGTATAGGAAAAAAAAAAAAAAAAGACCTAAACTTTTGATATCATAATAAAATGTAAAACTTGACGTGTTTTCATTGAAAATTGAAGATATTTCAAAAATCCTAAAATTAATAGATAAATATACTAAAATGTAAAATAATTGTAAAAGTGAATATTATATAATAAATATATAAAATATTATATAATAAATGTAAAATATTTACGATTATTCTAATAATACCTACTCAACCGGTCACTTTGATTATTATATTTATCTTCTGACTTTCGTTTTTTGAGAAGAAAACTTACAAGAACTAATTTATTTATTTATTACTTTGTTTGTACCTACTCACCGGTCACTTTGATTATTATATTTACTTTTTACTTTAGTTTTTTAGAAGAAAACTTACAAGTACTAATTTATTTATTTATTTCGACAAAGCTTAACTATTACAAATAAAGTACTTATTTTAAATGAAAAAAACTCACACTCATGCATTCATGAGATTTGACCGATATCTACTTGCTTATGAATAATACCTTTTACCATTGAGCTAAAGTCAAATCCCATACTAATTTGAATTATAAGTGAGCGGTCAAAACTTAGAACAAGCAATTGTTGGGCTGGCTGAACCAATCGGACCATGTCATAAAATTGGGAGAAAATGACGTGGTTGCCTATTGTAGGTGATGTAATTACATTTTTGTTATTGTAATTTAAACTTAACAAATATGCCTAACCAACATATAAATAATTACATTATTACGTGATTCTTAACCACCCTAAAACTCCACTATAAATGACGCAGGTTATGGGTGGAAAAAAAAAAAAAAAGGAAACTTGATTAAATATCATTTATTGTGTCTTTAATCTCGTTTGTAAACCAAAACTTGTAAGTATAATATCTTCAATCATGCAAGAATTTATTTATAATATTGTTTCCCAACATTATTATTATTTATAATAATAAGATTCTTAGTATCGATTCAAGTTCTTCATTTATTCCAATAATTAATGTAATACTTAATTTCATAAATATTTTCTCTAATTAGGTGACACTACAATAAAAAAATAAATATTATGTATATTATTTATCATATTGATTTTTTGGGGGGTTACATATTGAATTATGATATTAAAATTTTTATTAATAAACTTGGGATGCATGCACAACATGACATTTTTTTTTAAACGTCACTGCCAATAAGTAAAATTATTAAAACTCATTTATTCTTATGTCAAGTTTTTTTAATAATTTTATTTGATTATTATGAACCACTCTTAATTATGTTTTCTGATTTACTAGTTATATTCTAAAATTACATTAATTTTAACTATTATTAATTATATTGTAAACCATCGTTTAGTTGATTTATGGTTTACTTATATATAATACTTATATATTATGTAATAAAAAATAAATACTTTATTAAATAAACAGAAAATTAATATTTTTTTTTTTCAAGTAAATAAAAATCGTATGAACAAAATACGCAAATTCTAGTCAACTTAAAATAATCAAACAGTCAACATCTTATTAGTTGTACATAAATAAAACATCATGGGGAAAAAAAAGTCCCTTACGATAAACATAAAATAAATGTTTGTAGGAAATAATTATTCAAGTTTCACATTCCTTTATCATAGCTATTTTTATTGATCACATGAATTTATGCATTTGATGAATGTCGACTTCTCTTTGGTTTATAGTGGTAAAATGGTGAGTTTATTTTTGTGTATCTTGAAAGTTGGTTTACTAGTATTAAAATTTTAACAAATTAAACCGGACATCAACATAACAAAAAAGATAAATAGCCAGCAATAAAAAAATAAACAGATAGTAAAAAAAAAAAAGATGTACAGCTAGCATGACCCATATACAATAGATAAACATAAAATAAACCAAATAATATAAAAATATATGGACATCCCAAGTAGAAGATCTCATAAAAATGCACTATATGTTTATTCATCCGTATAAATTACACACAATAATCAAACTAAAAATTACAAAAACAAATTAACACAAGTAAACAACAATCTTTTTGTTTTTAAAACTCTTATATACCTATAACAATTAATCATGTAGGAAAAAACAATACAAAATAACAGAAAATGTTTATTAGTTGCACAATAAACAAAAATAATTTAATAAAAATAATCCGTCGAATTGAGCCCCAAATTATACGCTGGCGTCCCATCGGGCTTGAAACAACCTGAAATTCCTCTCGGAAGTCGGTCCAAGCTTCTGGGCGAAGTAGACGTTCAAGTCCATATTCGGCCTCATCGGCGTCCCCTTCTTCTCCGCCATCAACTTCAACCTGATCATAAACGCAATATTAACACGAAGTAAACGGGATGGAGATAAATTGAAGTTTAGTGTGAGAAATGTAAACAAATCTTTTACCTGCGGCCTGATGTCTTCTCTTCTTCGCCTTCTCTAGATTAATTGATACGAAATTGGAGTCTCATTTATCACTATTTTCCGACGCGGACTTCGATTTGTTGTGACCATCATAATTTTAGAATTTTAACCAAGAGAGTCTAAGGTTTTCGSTGKACCAAAATCAAAAAGGATTTTCAAAAAACGATATAAGAGGATTTTAGATGATCTGTTTTCTTGTCAAATTTTGCTGAAAATTAYGATAGGAATGAGAKGATTCAAATGATATAAAATCAGAGATGATTATGCGGAGAAGATGGTATTATGTTATATGATCATAAGTAAAACGAAGAGAAATAATTAATTCCCTTAAATATATTATAAATATCTCAAAATTAACTTAGTATTAATTGACATTAAATGAAAGATATTACATGCCATAAAAAAACAAGAAGACCAAGAAATATAGTTAATAAAATTATTCCCTAAAATCACTCTCTAAAATATTGTTAATTTCCTAAAAGTAATATTCTAACTCTAATGTGGTAACAATGAAAAAACAATTAACTCATTAAGTAAAATTAGAATTAAATCAGTCATAAAAGGAATAAAAATTAACCACCCCTAAAAGTGGAATTTCTTTTTGAAAAGCATGTAACCCATGGCATTTTCTCTAAAATTGGACCATTTTGAAAAGCATGTAACCCATGGCATTTTCTCTAAAATTGGACCATATGGGCCGGCCCTATATTTCATCTTTCCTTTTTTCTTTTTCTTTTTTTCTTTTTTGCTCAACCCAACCAAACATCAATTTTTACATGTACTTTTAGTTAAACCTATTTGCATTGCAGGGTCTCAAATCCCGGTCTAAAGTAGGTCTAGTCATTTTTAAAACCGAAGTTGCTCAAAAAACTGTGAACTAAAGTTACAAATTGTAAATTTCTGAATTTTTTGGCCTAACAAGCTACGAGAGATTATTAAAAACTTTTACCAATCAATATAAATGAACTAATTAGGGAGGAATAAACTATCAGCTCCTCCTAACCTCTCAACCAAATGACCCCTAAATTAAATATTGGTTAACTCGATTCAGTAATCTTAACCGACTCAACAATTAAAATAATTTTTGGAAAAATGAGACTGATCCAACCATCAATATTCGATTCAAACAGTTCAACCGATCAATCCAACCCGATTTTTGAAAATAGGACATAATTGTTTTGTTTTCTTTTTCTCAACCACCAAAACCATAAATAGGCCACTATGTTCTCCACATTACCCTCCATTCTCTATTCAAAATTTAAAAATCCTCAACAAAACATAACAAATCAATCTTGGATCAACAAAGTAGGGATGAGGAGGGCTTTGTTCTGTCTTGTCTCAATCCCCTCTTTCATGCAAGTTGGCACATGCACTTAAGTGTTTATAAATATATATATATTCTATTCTATGAGTGCACATGTATAATGTTCCCCTCCCATAATCAAATACAACTGTCAATTTACATTTCTTGTCTTCAAATCTAAAAATAACCACACCACACCACACCACACCACACCACAAGCCCACCACTTCGTACTCTTTTCTCACCTTTCATGTCACTTTCCTCTTTGGGCCAATACCATCAACTTTGTCTCACCTCTCAACTTTTACTACTTTCTCCTTATCATAAATATCTAAGCACCAGCAGAACCTGTCTGAATATTAAGGGACTTATTACATAAGATTATAAGACTAATTACAAAAACACAATTTGTTTCTACTTTGCAAAGGTAATGTGACAGAAATTAATTAGCTGCACTAAAAAAAAATCCAAATAAACAAGAAACAACCAATTTGTACTTAAATTTGCCAAGAAAGCAAACAAGAAAACAACCAACTGTACATTCCATTGGATTATTAAGTCCAAATATTCCCAGAAACATACACTGATAATAAACATGATGATAACAACAAGAGAGATCCAATGAGGCCAAAAGTACAACCATGGCCCCAATTTGCCATAAAATAAATAGAAAAAAAAAAAACACAAAAAACTATTTCTTACCTAACTATAGTACCAAAAAAAAAAAAAAAAAAAAATCTCAAACAGCAAGTTGTTGTTGTTGATGGGATGATGATTCATCATCATTAAAACACAAATGGAGTAATTTCTTTGATGAAATTCCATTATTATTATTATTATTATTATTATTATTATTATATAAAGAGGGTTCTTCAGAAATGTTGAGTTGAGGCTGCATCATAACCATCTCTCTTTGTAAGTAAGAACAATATGTGTGAAAAGTTGATGGGGTCACATTTAAATGGAATCCCAATCCAAATAAAAAATCCACTTCWAGAAAATTCATCTCTGTTGTGCTGATCCCTCCTACTTTAGCATAGTATGCATTGTTGTAGTACCTGGAAATTTAAAAAATTGTTCTTTTATTAATGAGAAAAAAATAAAAATAAATAAAGGGGTAATTAAAATTAAGATTCAATTATCACACCTCAAATTTTTATTTTATTTTTTAATTTTAAAACATCTTTGGGTATTTTTGTAAATACTCCAAACCTTAGGGTTACGTAATTATCCCATTAATAAAAAGTTGGAAAAAAATCATTTTCGAAATTTGTTACTATTTCCTCCGTCTTATATAATCTATCGTAATTGACCATTTCACGGAGATTAAGAAAAAATAATTTGTGTTATAATTATAAGTATCAAATGACCATAATATAGGGATAAAATTAGTAAAATGACATTTAATTTTTATTGAGAAAGTAAAAAGTAATATTAAAAATGTAAATGTGATAAATAGATTGGAACAAAAAAAATTTTAAAATACGACAAATAAAACGAGATGAGATGGGATGTGGGAGTAGTATACTTTAAAAGGGTCAATTGTATTAGTCATATAAAACAAATATTTGTAAGTTTATTTTAATTAAGTCTCTGTTGGAATATAGCTTTCAGTTATGAATGTTAGAATGAGACCATAATTAATACCCTTCACCACGTTACTATATGAGTGGCTACCCTTGAAAACTACAGATAAATATTATTTAAATATTGAAACAATGAAGATATACAAAATAATAATAATAATAATAATAATAATAAGCTGTATTTCACTAGCTAGTAATTAGATAAATACCCTAAAAAAAAATGCAATTCTTGAAAAAAAAAAAAAAAACTCACATGTCATCCATGAATTTAGCAGAGAGCATGACACTAGTAATAAGTAGCCTGTGAACATTGTAAGAATTAATGGGCAGAGTGGGTTGGCGTTGAGTGAACCGATCTAGATACACGTAAGCAACAATGTAGCAAGAAGGGCTACAATTGGCATACTTGAAAATTCGCTCCAAATAGCTCTGGATTGAGATGGTTGGCATCGTGAGGCCACTGAACACCGATATTTTCTGGGGTTGAATCCGACGGCTGAGATCGTTCGACTCCGCCACGCGCTGGAGGAGTGATGACAGGAATGCGATGAGCTTAGGCATCACATTTGGGGTGGTGTATTCTAGTTCATCATCTGCCATTTTTTGTGGGTTTTTTTTTTTTTTTTTGTGTGTGTGTGTGTGTAAGTTGATAATGAGTCTTGGATTATGAGATGTTGGAATTAATAGATAGATGTGTGTGTGATATAATAATACAAGGAGTGCTGTTTTTAATTTGCTTTTTTTAATCAATTTTGTATGTCCAACATGTTAGTTAGTTTGGCTGGTGAAATCATTTACCAAAATGCCCTTTTAGATTTTTATTTTAATTTTATTGTTATTATTACTTTACCGTTTTATCAGTCTCATTTACATTATTTGGAGAAAACTAATGAATTTTTAATTAATTTTACTCCTCTTTTTATGATTTTAAAAAAAAAAAGATATTATAATTATTTGATGGTCAATTACGACATATAGGATGTGACTGAGAGAGCATGATTTTGAGATCATATCCTTTGAGATTTGAAATATGAATTCCATACCCTTTTTATTTTTAATATTTTAAAATTATAATATCCATTTTTTATTATATTTAATTTTTATTTGTTGTAAGTAGTTTAAGTGTGGTAGGGTGATTCTTGAATTTGAACTTAACTTGTGAAGGAGGGAAAGATTAACTATCATGAGTGTTTTTAAACACTTTTTGTTTACAAAATAAAAATATTTAAAAGGTAAAGGTCAAGACATGCACATTGGATCTTGATCATCATCAGCATTTTGCAGAATATACACCATCTACCAATCATGTGATTGCATGTTTTTGGATTAATGGTGAAATGTGGGATGTGGGTCCCACCCACCTTTAACCGCATCCTTCTCATGTGTGATGATTCTAATGCACAAATTCAATTACTTTGGCTAATGTTTTTTTTTAAATCTTTTCCTTAAACTAACTAAACCTAATCACACACTTTGTTTAAAACGGATTTTCAATATTTCTACATTTTCCTGACCATTTTATTTTTCATTTTATGTTTGTCATTAAAATAATGTAGGGTAGAATTTGAATTAAAGATCTTGATTGAGTCATTTTCCCTTGATTTTGGAATTGGACCACCACCACCACAGGCATTAGTTGTTGATTGTTGCTTTTTTTTTTTTCTTTCCATAGTATAATTGTGATTTAGGAAAAAAAAAACTATAGATCCAAAAGGAATCATAATAGTTAGTTGTCAATAGTTAATTGCTAGATTAGATTAGTGGTTAGATAATTTAGATCTGTTGCCAAATCACTTCAAATCCTTTGGGTGACCCAAAATGCTAGATATGGGTTTTGGCATTTTCTTTCTCCAATACATATACGATGTTGTATGCATGTAAGAAATTCACTTGTTACATGTTATTAAACTCTCTTAATTAAATTGAAAAAAATATACAATCATAAAAATATGCAAGCTAAGCTGATTTGGCTTAGATTGGACCACTTATCAGTCACATGTTATGTCACATTAAGGATATGCCTTTTGTGTTAAAAATATACAGCTAGGTTTAACACCCAATTGTCGGCACAAATGAAATATACTGATATGTTTAAAATTATGTAAAAAAAAAAAACTAATATTAATTAATTGTCAAAATTGAAGGATATTTAAGTTCAGAGTGTCGGGATCTGTGAATCAGATAATAGAATTAAACCATTATTGAAAAAATGTTAAAAATTAAGGGTATAAAGAGCAATTGAAATTATTTTATGATCGTTTAAAAGTAAACAAGAAAACCTGACTTTCCAGCCAGATGTCAATTTGCTTGTATCGATTCTGAGTAATAACATGCTGGCAACGCACTGTTGTACCCTCTGTTTGTTTTCTGGCACCATGTCGATCTCAATTTCTACTGCAACAGATTAATTAATTAATTATTGGATGTGATGTTAATTTCTGGACGTCCACGTTTTTTTTAATCATTTTTATTTTTGTTTCATCTATAAGTTTATAATAATATTGAATAAATTTCAAAAAATAAATATGGAATATTGTATAAGAGATCTCAATTTCTTGCATTGATTGATTAATTCTTTGATTTTCAACATTTTAAGCTTGTCAAAGTGAACAAAATTGGGTAATGTGGATAATATGATATTCTTTTTTCTTTCAAGCTTAGTGTTGAATTCTCATATTGTCACGTCTCGAATCTATGAGTGGGCTTCACGAAGCTAGGTTTTGTTTCTTTATTTTTATTTTTTTCAATGCAAAAGAGAAAATCTTATTTATTTAAATCAAAATTTCTAAGCTTTTAAATAATAATTTTTTTTTTCAAGAAATGAAGAAATACATTTAAGAAAAAAGGAAAAAAAAATTGCTAATCATAAAAGGAGGGGAAAAAATCCTACCAATTTATTAAAAAAAATGCAATTTAATTGAAAAAAAAATTCGATTCTTCATGCATTGTTATTGTTGTTGTTGTTATTTTTTTTTAAATAAAATTAAAAGAGATATATGTCTTGCTTGGAGTGCAACAAGAGCAAAACATGCCGTATAAGGCAACTTTTTCCAGCCTATTTTTCCACACGCACAAAGGAAAAAAAAATACATTTAGCTATTTACTAAGTTCGATGTTTGTCTGCATGCATTCAAATCCTTTTGTGCAGAGTATGATATTCAATCTTATATTTCATTTCATTTCATCAATATCACATATTATATTGCAAGAGAACTCAATTTGGTTTGTTATGTGAATTTCAGTTATGATATATATAATTTCTGAAATATATTACTAATTATATTGAAATATTATTTGGTTACAGTTGTTTTATATTCGAGGTTCTGTTTTTTCACATGCATTGATTCTGATGCAAAGTATGTTAGAAAGCATGGTGCAATGCACGATAATTAGGTGTGACCTAATCACCGCCGCTATAAGTTTGTCCATATTCCGAATTAGGATTAAAAATAATAATAATAATAATAATAATAATAATAATAATAATAGAAAAATTGTAAGCAGTGAACAATTCATTTCTCACCATAATGAGAACATATAATATATAGCCATAATTTAATTTTTTATGGGTGTAACTTTTAGGAGATTTCTGATTTTTTTTAATGAGAAGAAAAAATATAAGATGGGATTTTGTAATAAATTAATAATCTCCAAATTTAATTTATTGCATACCTAAATAATTCAGTTTTTAAGAGATAGCATCTCAAGGGCAGAGCCTAATTTCAGGCCCAAAAGGCCATTGCATTTAATCATAGAGTTTAGGCATATCAAACATCCACCAAAGTGTGAAGAAATCAGGTTAACTGAGACATTAAATTTTCAGTGGAGACTAAGATTATCCATTAATTATAGTGTTAATTGCAAAAACTACTCCTTAGCTCAGCGTAATTACAGAAAGAAAAAATACAACTATCATTCGGAATTACAAACACACCCCAACATTTGCTTCTCTATTACATAATGCGCCCAGAAGAGGAGTTTTTTTTTTTTTTTGGTAATTAGGCTTAAACCTAAGAGGTAATTTTTGTAATCATCCCATATTTAGTTAACCACCAACGAATTTGCTTTACACCATAAAGTCATTTCACAAAATAATAGGATCACATGTAAAGCAAGTTAGTAATATCTCATTACACATCCCCATTTAGTTTTTAAAAAAAAACAAAATTAAACCATAACAAAATTCCCAAAAAAACAAAACAAAACAGTAGTAGCTAATAAACTCAATATTTACTACTAATAAAATTTCACCAAAATTTAACATTATCGAAAAAAAAACCTATCTCGCAGAAGCGCCACAACCGAAACATATTCTCACAAGCTCTCCTCGAATCGGTCGACAAGCACGAAATTACCATCATTGCCCTCATCACTCTCCACACCACCAGCAAACTTCCCACCACCCGACAAGGGTATATATGACATATAAGCCATGTCATCAAAACAACCCGTTTGCCTCAAAATCCCCAACAACGCCTCCTTGCTCGCCAAATCACCCCTTTCCTCCACAATCTTGAGAATTGAACACACATTAATGGGCTTCGGCTTCCACTTTTTCGGGCCCTCGGCCGACACAGCGCTTTGAAAGCAAGACAAAGCCTTGGAAACCCTCGTATTCCGAATATGGTCCTCCGACATTATCTCCCACGTCATCGAATTCGGTTTCCCACCAATCCCAATCATTTGCTCGAAAAAACCCTCGGCCTTTTCAGAAAGCCCGTTTCGCACGTAAAAGCTCAGAATCAAGTTCCCGACCCTCGAGTCGTACGCAGATTTCACCGAAAGCCACTCATCGTATATCTTCTCGGCCCCGTTGATGTCGTCCGCTCGGACCAGAGCCGAAATCACAGCATGATAGCCCAAGTTCGGAATATTTACAAACGAGGCCTTGTAAATATTCCAAATTCTATAAACCTCCTCTCTGTTGCCCGTGCTACCGTACAGGCTAATGAGATAGTGATAAGGCAAACGGTCCCGGCCCGTTAACCGGCCCTCGATTTTCTTCATACACTCCTCGGCCTTCTCGACGTGGCCCGATTTGACATACATCGAAGCCATCGTGCTAAAAGTGGTCCAGTTTGGATTGATGTTTTTGTCGAACTCCATCTGCTGAAAAACCTGTTCCATCTTCTCGAGAGAGCCGAGGGACCCACACGACGACAGCCAGATATTGTAGGTGTAAAGATCGAGCGCGATTTTCTTTTCCATCATTTCGGATATTAAAGACTCGATTTTTTCTTGATCCTTGAGGTCCTTGTAGAGCGTCATCATCACGTTGAACGGGAGGGAGTGATTGGTGTAATTTCGGTTCCTCATTTTGTCCATTAGGTTTTCGGCCTTTTCCCGCATCTTGGCTTGGACGTACACGTTCAGGAGCGAGCCGTAGATTCTGTTGTCTTTCAAGTTGTCCGGAAGTTTCTGGAAATATTGCTCGGCGGTTGAAATGTCGTGCACTTTGGAAATGAGGTCGAGCTGGATGGCTGTGTCGCTGGTGGTTGTTCTGAACCGCTCGGGCCGATTATTCATCCACTCGTAAACCTGCAAAGCAAAGACACAATCTTTTTGGAGATACTAGAATAGGAAGGTGTTAATTCGGATGGTTACGAGAATTTGTGATTAAAAATGAATCTTAATCAGAAAATAAAGCATAATCCAGTAATCCATATACACTAAATAGTTCTACCCCAAATACAAAGCTCACATCACAAAGCCATTATACTTTCATAACATAGACATTTTTCAATATCAGAATCTGGATCCAAGAATACAGAACTTCATAAATTTCAAGAAAAAGACAGGCAGCTAAACCAAATTAAAAATCCCAACTTCATAAGACTAAAGAATATAATAATATAAACATGGGGAAAAAGGAAAAAAAAAATCAACAAGGACCAATTTTTTAAGGATTCTTGATAGAATTCACAAATATCAATCATCACACTACCTCCTTTCCTTTTCTTAACCTAAAGAGACATCAGTTGTATCATAACTTCAACTTCTTTCTTTCTTTCTTTCTCTCTTTCTTTCTGTTTTTTAGGACAATGGGGCATACTATGGAGGAAACACAGTTACACAAGCACCCATATAGGATCGAAACCGGGTCAATCGATCAACCTAACAGCACAAGCTTATTACCACTTAAGCACAAAGTATATCCCATAAAAACTTGAGCTTTAAGAGTCCAGTTTACTTCATTTTTTTCCCTAAAAATTTCAAAATTACCTCAAGAGCAAGTTTGTAGCGCCTGAAATCCCTGAGCTTCTTCACGACTTTAGAAAGATCCCATTTCGTGAGCTTGTTACCCTCTTTTTCCAACTGGTTCAACACTGAAGCAGACCCTGAAGTCGTGTTTTCCAACATCGATATTTTCTTGTATATAACGCTCCAGTTCAGCAATGGCCGTCTTTCATAATCAACCGTCCCATAGCTGTGAACCTGCGATATCGATGAACAATTAATAAATACTGGATTTTTTATACGGGTTTTATAGCTGGTGGATAAAATGGGTTGTTTCAGCAAAAAAGTCGATTTTTTCGAAAACCCAGATGAGAACGAGAGCGCATTTGAAGAGTAAATGTGATTATGATTCTGGTGGAGATGATTAGGTGGAGGTTTTGGGGTGGTGGGTTGAAGAAGCATAGCGCCTGTGTGAGATTTTGGGTGTAGGGTTTTTAGGCTGGGAGTAAAAATTCGGATATTTTTTTGATTTCTGAAGATAAACACCATTTTCTCGGTTCATGTTTTTCTCTACTTATTTTTAATTTCAATTATGACTCTGAAGTCTGTTTTATTTTGAACGAAGCCCACAAGGTTTAATGTTATTAGCTTTTGGACTTGGATTATCTTTTAATTATGACTCACAAGTCTACTTATTCTTTATTCATTTTTGGGATTATGAAACAAATATTGAAAATAGAAGCTTATTGATTATTAACTCTGAGTGATACTAATATGGGTATCTACAATGTAATAATGTTAATTGCACTTATGTGGTAAAAAATATTGATATTTAAAAAAAAAATTCAATACAGCGATGTTAATGTTATATATATATATATATATATATTAAAAAAAACTTTTATAATTTATTCTTTTTATTTTTAGAAAAAATAAAGAGAGATTGAATAATAAAATTTAATTGTACACATTGTAAAAAATAATATCTAGAAGTATTTAATATGACAGATAATCATTTTTATATTACGTGTTAGTTTTTTTAATTTCAAGATTGTTATATTGAAAATGTTAACTGAAGTCAGTATTCATTCTCACGTTGAGTCGAGTCAGACCAGAAACAAAAATAAATAAATAAATAAATTGTTGAAACATAATAATTTTAAACGTAAATTTAATAATAATATTTTTATTGTTTCAAGTAACTTTAGATATTTCTGGATTAAAATAATATTTTCACTTATGTTTTCATAGTAGATATTTACATAGTTTTTGTTGAGGATGTTTATTATTTTGCTTCTTTCCTTCCACAAAACAGGCTGCAGCGACTTTGAAGTCAACTTTAATATTTCCATCACAAGATACATTAATTATAACACATTGCTCTTTTCCCCTCTAAATCATCTGACTTTGCAACAGAATACAATACACTAAAAAAAAAACACTAAATTTAAATGTTATTATTAACCTTATTGAACACAAATTATCAAAACAAGACACGAAACACAAAACTATCCGAAAATCGTAACAAACTTCACACCATATCCTCATACTGACGATGTGAATCATAGTCACCCAGCGTTTCTTGCACGAGACGAGCCATCTCTCCTCGGTCCGCCTGCTTCACAATCACATCATCCATTTTGCTCAACACGGCATGAACCATCACAATCGGTATGGTCGCAGCAAGAACTACAAACAAATGAACCGCCGCATGTGTCAGAATCATCATAACGGCCGTAATAACAAACAACACGAAAAAAACCAAACGCTTGTCGATTATCCTGTGAAGAATAGCGGAACTGGGACAGGCCCGAAGCAATAAAAAGTACAAGAAAGCCACTTCGGTCGTCGAAACCAAGAATATAACCGAGACTTTACGTCTGGGCACGAGGGATATGAAAAGCGCAGTCCATATAAGGATTGCGTAGTATAAGCCGAACTTCTCGAGGTTCCTTACTATTCTAATTGCAGCTGATTCTGGGGTGGAAGGGATATTAAAGGGAAATGAGAGGGTCAAAGTGTAAGTGATTTTTTTAGATGGGTTCTTGGATTCAACGTCTTGAGGGGTTGGAGAATTGGAGGATGATGATGGCCTTTGTGTGGTGGTGGTGCCATAATCGGCCATGTTTTCAGAAGAGAAAAAACAGGAAGAAAAAAAAAAAGGAAATACAAGAAGAAAAAAAAATCCTTTTTGTTTTTGAAGAGTTTTAAGTGGAGTTTTATAGAATATGAAGATTGTGGAATTTAGTCAAGTGTTATGAATGACATGGGGTTGGTTTAAATGCAACTAGTCCAAGTCAATGCTGGATTTTTTAATTATAGACCTTATCTTTCTAGATAGGAGGTCTATGAGCGTAAAGTAAGGTCGAAGACTTTTCATAATTTGTTTTGGAGTATAGAATTTATAGAAATTGTTTTTAAGAATATGACCCAAAAAAAAAACTAAATTTACAATTTGGTTTTTTTTAGTACTAAAATTAATAATACCAATTTATTTTTATTTTACATATATCCATTGACATACAATTTGCAGAATAAAAAACAACAGCCTTTTCTGTGTTGGTGCGTTTATGACGGCAACTAGAGTTACGTTTAAGATTTTACCTCTTCAATTAGTAAATTAGCATTCGGGCCAGCTTTTACGGATTATTTCGTCATTTTCCGCATCTCCGTGTACATAAACCTTTGGGTTTTTAACCTGTTGTATATAGAGAAGTTAGCAGGTCTGCCATGTACTGGTAAAAATGACGAGATCAAGCTTTTCGACTTACCAGTGATATGGGAGGAAATCCTGGACGAAGACGTATTCCAGAAAATCCCTTTATGCTAAATAGACACTTATAACCGTTGATTATAGCATGCTCACTGCAATACAAACAAGCCCAGGGAAGGGGGAAAAAAACAAAAAAGGTGATTCTGGCATTATTATGTGACTGCAAAATGAATAATCGATGCTAGATATCCAAGTTATATAATGAAAACGTGCATTTCATCAAGGTTAGAACCTAAAATTTATTTAAAACAGATTAACTGGGTAATGAACTCTCAGCCACTCCCAATTCCATCCATATTTCTTTAAACAAAAATTTCTAGAATTAGAATATGAATTGCCACAACCAGCCAATGATCAAACCAGTTTTTAAAATGATATGAGATGGCGAGTCATATAAATGATCCCTGAAAAGCAACAGCCTCTTGTTCAACGTGTTTGTAAGCCATAATCATAATGGACAAAAACTTGTGCCAGGCCGTCTGATGGAAGTACTTTCCATCAGACGGGGGCTACTTTTCATCAGATAAAGCCCAAATTTACTTATTTAGTTAGTTAGTTTTGTAATGATTTTTTAACTTTTTTATAGTGTGTTCTAAAAATTTTATTTGTTCGTATATTATTAATTCCTTTGTTTCGGGGGGTGGGTGGGGTGGGGTGGCAGGAAACTCACCTCAAAAGGTATGTAAAATTTCTACTCCGAAATTCTTGCAAAGGAATCCCTTCTTCTTTTGAGTACCTGAGACCCCAAAAAAAAGTCGTAAAGTCAAACGACAAGCTTTGACCAAATATATTGGGAGTATCATTAATACTACAATATGTGATCCAAAACTCAACAAAACATTAAAAATCTATCTAAATCGTCATAATTCTAAATTAGGCCCACATTCGAATTTCAATTGTCACATTAAGCTATAAAGATATATCTAAAACAAAAACTAAGGGAACGCGAAAATGTATTCAAGCATTACCGCCATGGCTCGTCATTTTCACAGAAGCGCGAGATTCCATTAATTGCTGAGAAGGTGTCTATGTGAACACATACTTCTTTCGAATTGTTCTTTAAATGCCCTGTAAAAAACAATATCAAGCTCTTGTAAATATCCACTTGGATAGTTCTGGTTATTAACAAAAAAAAAAATTTTAAAAATTAAAAATCTCACCCGTATTATGCAAAGCTTTTATGGCATATCCACTTGGATAGTTCTCGTACGATGCCATAAATGTCACGATCGTACATCCTAGACTACACAATGTGAAGTCAGCACATATGGGTAAAAGTCCGTAAAAATAAATATAAAGGAAAATTGCATCATTTTTAACCTGATCACGAACAATCCCAGCATGGCAACGAAAAGATATTTCCAGAAACCCTTCTTCCTATTGTTGTAGCTGCAGAAAATCAAAATGAAGAGAAAAAATTTTTGAATTTTTTTTCAAAAGAGGCAGAAAAACTACTCTTGAGATTTTAAAGGAAAAACTAACTTAAAAGTCAAAACCAATTATCAAAAGACTTTTACGTACATTCTGGAAGCAGCAACAGCAGCAGATAAGTTGAACATAGGAAGTGAACTAATAATAAAACGGAGCTCCTGTAGCAGGAAAATTGGGGTCACTAAATCGTAAAAAGAAGTTGATATGAAAATAAAATGCTGCCCATTTTTAAACTCTGAAATTGTACCTTGTGTGGTAGTTTTGAATAAAGAAAAACAAATAATAAAACGGGAATAATGTACAACATAACCCTTCTGTCGAGTAAAACGCCGAGCTGCAACAAAAGTGCACCACATCAAAACCAGATGGAATCAAAAACAATTTATAAATAAAACAATAAGAATAAGAATAATATATAAGTAAAAAATCAATCTTGCACTCACCACAAACAGCGGATAGGCTGCTAGTAACGAACGGGGAAGTGCTGATGTGAAGTACCAATGAAAAGCATGAGTCTGAAGGATATATATTAAGGAATAACAAAGAAAATCTAAGACACAACAAACTAAAATAATATTAATTATATTAATACATTTTCATATGAAATTCAAAAAAAAAAAAGATACACCCCATTCAGAACTTTTGTTCAACACCGAGTTGAACCAAAAAACCTCGAGTTCGGGCCACAACAACCTCCTCCATGGGAATGAATCAACCAGTATTGTAAGACCTGTGATGCATGATTATAATAATTCATATAATTGACATTAAAGTAATTTAAAGGCATAAATTATGTAGAAATAGTATGGTCAAGACACGAACCTACGCAAAACAAAGCAGTTATCCCGCAAGATAATATAGCTTTTGGTAATGAAATTGATCTAGACTGTAGTTAGTTAAAACAAAGACAGACTTAATAAATATTGAATATTATTATTCAAAAAAAAAAGGGAAAAATAAAAACACATACTAGCAGTAGCTGCAGGCCCAGAGGCGAAACAAGCAACAAGATGTCACATCTGAAGATAATGGTGGCGAAAATCTGACCATCGAAACACAGATATCCAGTCATGATATGAAGCGTGATTTGGTTTATTAAGAGGATAGTAAATTTGCAGGGACAAGATAGTCAAAGAAAAGAATATGAGAACTCAGATGATGCTTTCACATATAATATACGATTAATGAAGTGTGCGGTATCCAATAATACACACCACCACGGATTTTAAAAATTAGTGGGAAAAAACGTACCAAAGAATTTAATGCTGCGTAAAAACTTCGCTTAAACCAATACCCATATGCCAAGTTAACTACAAACAAAAAATCAAGGTAACATGAGATATACAATGAAATGTATGCAATGATTGTACGTTGTCGAAGATCTATTTTGAAAAGAAAAAAAGAACTATATAATTGTATATATACAAATTTCCATAGATTTTTTTTTTTAATCTTACCTAGGCCAAATGCAAATATATTAGGAAGGGGGCGCGTGCAGTAGAACAGCAAGTGAAACTGAATCGCGGTCAATATTACAAAAAATGCTTCAACTTGAGATCCAAAATTCTTCTTGATCTGCTCAAATTTAGAGCAAATTTATATCAGTGACCATAAAGTGACACCAAACAAGGGCAGAACAAACACAATTCTGAAAGTCCGGGAAGTCTGGAAGAGTGGGCATCAGACATCTAAAATCACAGTAACAATAAATATCAAATAATAGAATAAAGCATAAGCTGCCCAAAAGACGAAAAAAAAAAGGCAAAAAAAAAAGAAAGAACAGAAAAGAAAAAAAATGCATAAAGATTCAGAAAATAGAAAAAGAGCATGAGTTGATAAAAAAAAGGGTTGATGAAAAGTACATTTCAATTTTATACCTGAATGCGAAAGAACCTCAATGTAGACAGGATGATGCAGCCTAACACCAAACGAACTGAAAAAAAATATAATGTGAATTGACATTGACGATATGAAATGCAACATTAGTAATATACAAAACGTGAATACAGAAACGAAGGTAATATATCTTTTGCAAGGAATATTAAGAATAATAGAAGAAACGCATGCACATGCCACAGGGGAAATGTTACCTGCATAAAGACTGTATATCTTCGGCAATTGTAGTAAACTTGATACTAGAACAAATGGAGAAGCTAATATTGAAACAAACAGAGCCCCTGTAAAAAAATAAATAAGGGTAAGGCTCAAATATCAGATAATCCATACAAGTGTAAACTACCATTTAACACTAGCAATAGAGCATGTTTAGCATTGGAGAATATAGTTTTAAAAACCTCACCTATAAATGTTCGAGGAACTACTCCAGGAAATTCCAAGTGATCATACTGAGCCCATAAAATAAAATACAAACACCGTAAAATAAATAGACAAGCAAAAATGATAATATATTACACTACCAAAATTGTTAAAAATAAAATAATAATGATAATAATTGAGCAAGAAATCTAATTACCTTCTCAATATGATGCCGCCAATACAAAATGTCGTGCATTGCCTAACCAATAGAAAAAAAAAGTATTAAGATCATTGGGGTTTTTTAAGTTCTCATCAAGACACATAAAATCAGAAACATAAATTTAAATATGCCCAAGAAAACAGCGCTGAAAAAACCCCCAAAATGGAAAATCAATATAACAATCCCAGAAATGCAGTTTGAAGAAACCCAAAATCATGACACCCGAAAAGGTGGTCACAAAAATTGATACTGAAAAAAAAACAACCCGAAATCCAACAAATAAATTCATACCTGAACATTGAAGCTTTCTTCAACCTTCGTATATGGTGCCATGAACACATAAAAAGCAGCAATCGAGCCCAGCAACACATCGTAACCTTAATACAGATCATTTAAACCCCATCAATCCAGTAATTTAAGTAAACAACTAGAACTGAAAAGTGATAAAGATTTGCTCCATAGTACCATAAAGCTGCATGAATTTGGAATTGAGAACCATTCTGTTTGCTACAGTGCGCAAAACCAGACTCAGCTGGAGAAATGGTGCTAATTTTCTATCCTGCCCCTAGAGTTTTATTATTTCATATTCTTCCCCATAATGTCCAAAACTAGACAAGTATGAGTTGGTCCTTTTAACTATATGGGTCTTTCTTTTTCCTGAAGCCCAATATGTTGGCCTTATTTTTCCTTAGGGTTAATCTATTGAGTTTTGAGAAAATGACAAGTATTACTACTTTTTTAAATAAGTTTCTCACTTTACTTTTGGTTAGACTTTTTTCTATTTATACCCTTTTTATTATTTTTTTAACAATATAAGTTAAATATTCTCTCAAAATTACGAAACTCGGGTAAGAATTAACACTGCCTTAATTTTGGGATATCTATAATCTATTTAAGGGAATTAATTATTTCTTCTCATTTTATTTATGGATATATAACTGTGTATTTACCTCAAATTAAGGGAACGTTTCAAACCATATTTTTACATCTCTCTTCTTTCAATTTATCTCTTCTACTTTTCTTTCGATTCTCTCTCCAGATTATCTTTTCATATTAATTCGAATAATTTTCATCATCTTCAATTTGATATCAAATCTCGTTATTTTTGCAGCCTTGCGATATTTCCTTCTCCATAAACCCCGCGGCTTGCTTTTCTACCTGGAGGTCGTGCTCAACGGGCGTTGTTCAAGGATTTAATCGGTCGGGTTCCAAAAGAGCGGCCCGATTTCGATCCTTAAACCAATCAACCACTGCGAGGCGAGTTTCGCCATGTTCAACAGGCTGCCGAGGGTGACATGGGACGAGGTCTCGAATAAAGGCATGGGGCATTTCACTGAGGACTTTTAGCAGGTTATGCGACAGGAAAATAAGTGAGGTTGTGACTATACTAGGCTAGAACCGGGCCTGGCCCGAACCCCTCTTCCAGGCCTTCTTCGGAGCCTCTAAAGCCATTTGTCTTAGATCTTTAGCAGGTTATGTCTTAGGTTTTATTAATGATTTATTAAATATTTTGTATATTTGTTGTGGTTTACTTCATGTTGACTTCTAATTTAGTTATAAGTTTTATTTATACGATTTATGTTGATGTTGAGTTTATAAGCTTCTCGCGTCCTCAAATTTGATCTGGTTGATCTATAGTTAATTTTCTGTTTATTCTTGTGCACTTTTATTTTGAAAATAATTTTCATAAAATAGTTGTTGTTTGGTTGATTTTGTATCTCTTAGTAATTAAATTTGGTTCATTTACAGTTATAAATATAAATCAACAACAGATAAAATAATAACAAAAATCATGGTATAAGATAAATATATGAAAATTAATTAAATATAAATAAACAATCACTCCAAGAATAAAATAAAAAATGGATAATGAGCAGAATTTACTATTACGTTAATAATTAATTAGTAGAATAATTAGGAATGGTATCTAAGAATAATTATAATAAAATAAATATTATAGTATGATATTTGTTCATTCAGGTCTTAAATAAAAAAAATAATAAATAAATACGCTGAGAAATAAAAAAGAAATAATCTTTTTACTCTCAATATTTTTCATCAACATTCGTGGATTATATTGTGATTTGTTTATTATAAATAAACTAATTACTAAAATCTGTAAATCAACTTTAATTATGAGATCCATAAAATAATTTTTACCATATACTCACTTATCAAGGTGGGTTTCATTTGTAAATCAACCATAAATCAACTTTATTTCTCAATACTGAATTAAGAAAATAAATTCGATATTTTGTGTTTAAATAATTCAAATATCAATCACCATAAATATAAATTGCAAATACGGGGCACCATAGAAAATTAAATCACAAGCATATAATAATTATAATTATTTAATTTTAATTAAAGGGGTGATTTAAGGAAAAATATAATTGTATGTGGAGAGAGAATGAATTATTTAATTAAATGAGTGATTTATGGATAAGTGTAGGAGTGAGAATGAATTAATTTAGGAAATAAGTTACTAACCTAACCCATGTCTTATTGGAATTTGTTATGGTTAGTTAAGTATTTTTGAAATTTCTTAACTAAGCTATAAAAATGGAATTAACACACACAGACTATGTATCCATGTCATTTTCTCTTGAGTTTTTTTGCAACACACTATTCCAGTTACAGTTATTAAAAAAAAAAGGAAAAACAAATTTTTACCACCCAATCTCTCGTGTTCTTTTCTCTTTTCCTTTTAAATTATAATTTTTTTTAAATGCCTCATAAAATATATGAATTTTGACAAGTTGCATTTTACTATCAGTTTTCCCCCCCAAAAAAAAAATTGCCCTAAAATTTGTGTTCGATAAAAAAAATTGGTTTGGGATTTCATTGGATTCTTCTCGTTTTTATGAGCCGTCACGCAAACCTTATCCGTTGTCGATAACCCCTTCAAAATATTAACCCCAATTACAATTTCTTGTATTTACTCAATAACTTCCATTGCACTGTTTTGGAAGACATTAGTTCTGTTAGATTCATCTCATTTTTTTAGTCACCAAGCAAAGTTTTGACTGAGCCGATGACCCCTCCAAAAACCCAAAATCAGCTTTTATGTGGTGCACATAACTTTTTCGATAACTTTAAAGAGGGGAAAATACTATATATAGAAAAATAAACTTTCCAAAAAAAAAGTACATTGCAATAAATCTAGAAAAGCACTAAATATAGATATTCAATTCAAATTACCATTTATATTATATTGCAACAATCAAATAAAGTATAATTTTGTAAATTGATTCAATAAATAATTATTCTCCTCACAAATACACATCCAAATCTTTTTCCTAATTAAAATGGAAACATAAATAGATTACCTAGAAACTTTTTTTTTTCACACCAATCACAATATAAGTTTTTGTAGCTTGACTAATCATTTATGTTAACAAATCACGTATAGTGAATCCCATTTAATCAAACCACCATATAATATCACAACGGCTCTCCCCCTTAATGCCCTATAAATAAACATAATATCACAACGGCTCTCCCCCTTAATGCCCTATAAATAAACACTCCCACCAAGTATCGAGTTTCACCTTTAACAAAATACAAATTATTATTAGTACGATTAAATTCTTTAAAGTACAATGTCTAGTCACCCGAGCAAGAACGTGGTGTTTGTTACGTTGTTCATCGTGGCGGCTATGCAAATAGCCGTGTCGGAGGTGGCCGCCGTCGGAGAAGCCATTAAAAGACCGGATATAACTTTTCCAGATGCATGCTTTAATGGGTGCAACAAGGATGAGTATTGTACGTGTCGGGTCAGATATGATGAGCGAGCCTTTTGTTGCAGAGTTTGCAGAAGAAGGTGTGGGCTCAATAATGATGGGTGCAATGACTTACCAGTTGGGCCCCCATGTCCTTAAGCCCGTCATATTTACTGGGTTGTTTGTATAGGTCCATTGATCTTGTAATATTAATTAGGCCGTTTGCTTAAAAATATATTTAATGTATAAGACTAGTTTTGAACTTTTCTCACTGAGCTTCCATAGCATAGTGGTATTGCGTTCGCTTCGTAAGCGAAAGGTCGCGAGTTCGATCCTCGCTGGGAGCTTATTTAAAAAACTTTTACATTTTTTTTCCATTTTCTTAATTAAAATCGTAATTAAATGTGATTATTAATTAAAAATAAAAGAATATATGATGAAAGAGACATTAACATTTTCAATTGCTCCCTTTTTCCCCAAAACCCAATATTCGCACCACCCTAAAAATTCTCCCCGCCGCCGCAGCAATGGCGGCCCCGGCGACACCTCAGACCGCCGCCCACCTCCTCCGCCTAGTCCTCTCCTGCAGACAAATCACCGCCCAAGTCACTTGCCCCATCAACCACTCCATCATAGCCATGGCCTCATCCTCCGAACAGGAATTCGCCAAGGAGTACAGAGCGAGACTCGATCGTTTTCCGCGCTCCAGATTCTTATGGGACTCGAAGACAGCTTCGAGAGTCGGCGATAAAATCGCCATCCGCCTCCGCGAAATCGGGATATCCGGCGTCAGAATCGACGCGCAGGAAGAGCTCTCAAGGCCTATCTATTATCGCAAGATGCTGGGTCCATTTTTTGACTCCGTAAAGCGTACGGGGATCGCCGTTGAAGGTGCCGAGGATTTGATATTTCTGGGCTGAGAAATTGAGAGTAATTAATCGTCTAATTGCGTGTTATTGAGGTATTAGCCCTAATTTAATTGTGATATCTTTTTCTTTTTTTTTTTTTGGAAACCCTAGGTTAATTGTGATCATCAATTGAGCTCAGTTGAATGTGTTTTTGTGATATCTCAAGGCGGATTAGTTTTATCATGAATTCATGAATGATTCTGGATTTAAGCTCATGATAAATATAATAAATTGATCAATTGCAAATTAATAATGACCGGATTTAAGCTCAAGAACACAAATTTGCATAGCTTGAATATATTTTTATTAAAATTAAATCTCATTTATACGATTATTCATGAGAAATAATTTACCACAGTACTATTTACCGTGTTGTTTTTTGTTCGTGTTCAAGATATTTGTTTATTTAGTAAAATGATCGATAAATAGACCTATCATGTTAACTAATTTTCCCGCTAATGTTTTTGACAGGCCGATGAATGGGCCGACCGTAAGGAATTTGAGAACGATCGGAATTTACGAATCTTGGAATTACGTATGGATGGATCGTAAAACTTACCGTATACGATCTAACGGCAATGGGCTCGTCTACAGGATCGAACGTGACTAAATTTTGTGTTCGGATGTACCTTCCTGGGCGTATGTATGTGACCTTGTTTGTAGAACACAAACTTTTCATTTAGACGCCCTTTATATACTATATCTGGAAATTGTTTTGTCCCTCTGTATAATAAGTTTATTTATTTGGTTTTTTTTTAATTCAAATGAATGAAACTTCTATAATTTCTCTATCTAATTAACGCATGAGTAGATGTTTTTTGGTCTTTTCAAAATGTAATACTTTAAAACATAGATGAAATTTTATTTTAATAGTAGTTGGGTTTTTTTTTGGCATAAAAGTAATACTTTTATCTTTGAGTCTGGTTGGTTGAGCTACTTATTGAAAGTACTTGTAGCTTAATCCATAACAATAAGCTCTTTTAGGCTGGTTGGTAAGGACCAAGAATATGCTCCCGATAGCTTATTTTACCTAATAAGCTTTTGTTTAGAAAAAGATTTGTACTTATTTTACCTAATAAGCTCTTGTTTAGAAAAAGTTACGAATCGTAGTCTTTTCTAATAAGCTCCTACTTTATTTGGTAAAATTTTTTTTTATTATTTTATTTATAAACTAATATATTACTTTATATTTTACAAAAATACTTTTATTAGTCATAATTAAAGTTTTATTTATTATTATAATTATTTTTTTTTAATTATTTTTCAAGTATTTGTCTTTTTTTTTTAAATAATTTTTGGGAAGTCTTCTTTAATTATTATAATTTTATTTCTTTTGTTTTTTATATATATTTTTTATGTGTAATATTTTATATTGTTTAATTATATATATATATTGGTAAATTAACTTTCAATCAACTACTTAATCAACTAATTCACTAAATACTAATTAAAAATCAACTATTAATTATCACTTTCGATCAACTATTTAATCAACTAATTCACTAAATACTAATTAAAAATCAGCTATTAATTATCACTCATCAGTTAGCTATCACTCGTCAGTTTTATCACGTAATAGCACTCACTTAATCCTAAAAATTCAAATTAAAAACCTCATATTTCTCATATGATTATTTCAACATGCTGCCTATGCATGGGTATTTTGGACTTTTATCTTAAATGACTAAATGACGAAGAAAACAATAAGTTGGGCAGTTTCCTTATTTGGCAACTTTTATCTTCTTTTTTTATTTTCTTCCACATCCCCAAATTACTAGTTAGGTTTGTTCAAAGAAGCTGAAAATTGGTGTCGAACTCTGGTGTCGACCCAAGCTCGTGATTTCTGAATCATAAACTTGAGATGAAACAAGCAAACATAAAAAAAAATAAAATAAAAATCAAAGTCATTCATATACATATACGAACAAATTTGAGACACATTATACATGTTCTATAAATAGAGGCATCAATAATTTAACTAGAAAGAGGTGAAACAATCTTGGTCCGAGGAGTTTGTATCGTCGCAAGGAGAGTGGTTGTGCCTGCCTTCGTACGTTGTTATTACCATCCGACAATCCTCCGATAGCCTCTCCACCCTTTTCTTAACTCGACAATTGCTATGTGTACATCTATAGTAACTTCTGCAAATAGAAATGAGAATCGAGCGTAACTCAATTGGTAATCCCTGCTTCGGGTTTTTTAATCGACAGATTAATATAAATAAATAAAATCATCAAAAAACGCCGATGATAGGTCATTTCATTGGGGAATATGTGTATATATATATGTAAAAAGATTACAATTAAATAAACCAAAGCAATATTTAGGTTATGGTTCAAACTAACAAACATCTTTTCTTGAGAACTGAGACGTTAATTTTTTTTCAATAATCCAATTTTTTTGTAAAATCTCAGAAATTTTAAACTAACTTTGTGCAACAACTGAAAAAATGTGAAACCTTTGAGAACGTTGCAATGAACTACATGAAAGATTAAAAAAAAAAAAATCGACGAAAATGAAGATTACGAAGAACTTTATAGGATGATTAGATTTCCTTAACTCAGAGTCCTAATCTAAAAATTATCCCGATTCCGATTACAACAGCTAGGATGATAAATGAGTTTTGCAAACTATTTGAAGATCTCTAGTAATTTGTATCCAAGTGTCAATTTTTTATTTTATTTTTTGTGATGTGATAATAGGCCTTACATCTATTAGGTTCAAAAGTCACCGTGATATACTAAAAAAAGGGTGATTACTATTCTCAATTTTCCTTAATCTTGATAAATTTATACCCCGTTTTCTATAGAGTGTCGTTTTACAATTTATGTCAAGAATTAAAAAACATATAAATTTGATTAATATCCCCTTAATCAATTAATAATAGTCCTAATACACCTCTTTACACATAATTATCTTATTACCATAAATTTATTTTGTTTTCTTTAAATAAATGGGGATAAAGTTGAATAAAATAGATAAAAAGTTCTAAAACGACAAAAACAAAATTTAACTTCTAAATTTTTGATTCAGAATCAACTAATTAAATTAATATTATGAAATGGCTATACTCAATGTTCTAAAAACGGTTAGGAGTAGAACTTTTATGAAAGAAACAAAACCAAAGAGGATTTATTTATGCTATATGATATTGATTATAGCTTGATGTGAGGTTTAATTAGAGATCAAGTAAACAATTAATTAGTTACCTAGGATGAAGGCTATTCTTGACAACCTTCTGACCATATTTCCTCCATTTGTAGCCATCATCAAGAACATCCACATCACTCCTTGTCTGAAAACAAAATCTTGGCTCTCTTAGCTTTCTCCTTATCTTCACTTTGCTCTTCTCCGAGGAATTACAATTCCTCCACCTTAAAATATATAAAATTAAGAAAGAATTAAAAAAAAGAAATCCCTATATTATAATTAAAACAAATGGGATTCACACATATTGAAAAAAAAAAATTTGATGAAAACAATATGACATTAGAATTATGAGTGCAATATATATATAGTGGATGTAGCACTATAGTTAGTATCCTTCTCAGACCTCACAATAGTTCATCACACTATATATTAACATGGTTACATGGACATGCACCAAAAATATATATATTATTATAAAGATTAAATATTTTTTTTAAAAAAAATATTTCTTTTATGGGTATATATATATGTACTAGATTCATTAGGACCAAACTATGTGTACACATACAAGAAAATATTATTATTATTATTTAAATATTGGGAATCTAATTAGATTTGGATAGATCTTCGTATCAAGTTTCACATGGGACCATGAAATAAATTTCTAGGGTTTATCATGTAATGACGTCATACCAAGAATTGCCAGCGTCATTGGTGTTAGCACGGCAATTTTCATCATTAGCAGCCTTGGGATCTAGAGCTCCTACCTACAAAGTTCTTCAATATTTATTAGTTAATCCAAAATAAATAAATAAATTAAAAAAAAAAAAAGTATTTATTAATGAAGTTAGGAAGATCTTAGAAATGAAGCAACTAACAAAAATGACAGCATTTATTTATTAATGGGCTTGCTACAATAATTTGAACCAAGAATTCAAATAATCATAATTATGAGTTTAAAAATAAAAAATAATAATAAAAATAATTACCTGCGGGTCGTTATTATTCCATGAGGGTGTATTTACAAGCCCATTTTGATTAAACCCTAAGGAACCATTGTTATTGGCGGCGGTTGGCTTAGCGGCGGTGACCATGGGCGGCGGTGGCGCCACCAGAAAGCTCAAGACCTGACTGTGATGATCTTCGAACTGTACAAACCCCATTTCTTGATGATGATGATTAGTTGCAGAGAAGGAGATTTGCAGGTGATCGTAAATGGGTGGTAATAACCCTCTTTCCCCTTCCATTAATTATTTCTAAAAAAAGTAAGTTATTATTTTTTTTTTAATTTTTTTGGGAAAGTTTTTCAAAGAAATATTTGATGATGGATTGAAGAAAATAAAAAGCTTGCTCCTCCTCCGTGTGGATCTATAATATCGATCTTTTCGTTTCTTGTTTTAGAGCTTAGTGGGATATTATTATTATTGTTGTTGCATGTTCACAGTACAAAAGCGTGGGGACTTTGAGTTTATATTTCAAGAATAAAATAAATGTGTGTGTGAGCGTGTGGGTGTGTATTTATTAATTTGTTTTTTTTATATGTAAAATAAATATACTTGGCTGGGTTTGTTTTCTTTTGGTCAACTATAGTAAACGCTGGGTGGAATTATAGGAATAATTTGAAGACTACAGTTTACTGTTGGCTCAACCTCAATCTACGTATGCTAATTAGGGTTGGGCTAAAGAATTTTAGATAATAAGTAAACATGTTTTTTTTAAATTAAAAGTTATCTAGTATTACTCAGATCGATAAAATAATTAAATTTGCGGTTAAAAGTATTATATTTGAACCAAAAATAAAAAATAAAAATTATGTCGCTTTTATACCATTTATCTTAATTTTTATTTGGAAACCACACCCTTGGATTTTTTTTTTTTAAGAAAATAGATATATTAAAATTGTTGGAAATCAGCCAGCTCTGATTGACAAACAAAGCTTGGAGGCGAGCTCTAAGTACTCGTAAGAGAGGGACTAGTTTTAGCGAAAAAAGTAAGATCATGAGCAACACAATTTTTCAATCGACTAATTCAAAAAAAACCCAAAAAAGAGAGGCCAGTGCGAAGAAGCCGTATATCATCAAGTAAAGGTGAGAAAGAGGCAGCACATACATCCTCGCCTAAAGCAGCGCGAATCACGTTACTCGCATCCCCGAGAATACAAAAGCTGCACATATTAAGTTCGTGAGCAACAACAAGGGCTTCTCGCATGGCTAAGAATTCGGCGATCTCTGGGTCAGTAATTCCAATCACTTTCTTACTGAGGCCATACATAAACTTACCGTGGGTAGACTCAATGTAGACACCCAAGCCCGCTAAACCCCGAGATCTTGAGATTGCTCCATCAAAATACACTTTTATAGTCGTTGGCGGTGGTAGAAGGGTTCGATGGGAAGTAAGAGTGGCGGAATCACGTTCGGGCCAAAAGTTAGCCTTTTGAAAATCAGACAAGGAGCAAACGGCCGAATGTACCAAGAATTCAGGGTCCAACGCGACACCATCAAAAATTAGGGTATTGCGATGAAACCATAGAAGGTTGCAGAGAACAGCAAACAATTCAATTTCCGAAGTATTATTGGAAAGGATAATATCTCGAATCCATAGGTCCACAAGTGGTTGTCGAAAAGAGAATATGTGGTTGTAGATCCTGGCTTCCTTCCAAATCCGTATGGCAAAGGGGCAATCAAAGAGGAGATGACGCAAGAAAGCTACCTGTTATTTGCAGAAAGGGCAAGTCAAGTCAGTCGTAAAACCTCGTTTAGAAAGATTATCAGGCGAGGGTAGGGAGTTTGTGCAACATCGCCATAAAAAGTGATGAACTCTGCTGGGGATGCGGAGGCGCCATAATTTATTCCAGAGCGGGTTCGGGCCTAGACTTGAAGAGGATGTAGGGTGGGGGTCGGATGGAGATGCAATCAGACTGTGGGCAACGTGATAAGCTGATTTCACCGAGTGTCTACCATTTTTTATTGTGGTGTCAATCCAACGGTCAGGGGCGACGGCACTTCGGATAGGGATAGATAGGATCAAAGAAGCTTTATCTTCGCTGAAAATATTGTTCACTAAATCATACTTCCAGGAGTTAGAAGTGCGGTCGATTAATTCGGAAACGAGCGCCTCAGAAGAAAGTAGGTTGCAAGGCGAGCGGATTTGGAAATCAGGCGGTCTAGGGAGCCAACGATCGTGCCAAATTTTTGTTGAGGAGCCTGAGTGGATTTGACGACGAGAACCGAGTAAAAGCACACGACGACTATCCAGGACACTACGCCAAGTCCAAGAAGGTCGAGGGCCTGGGAGAGCTTCAAAAAAAGAACCGTGTGGATAATATTTTCCCTTGGATTAATTGTAGTAATAGTATAAGAGTCCGACCAATTAAACGAAATCGAAAAATTCTCAGTAAAATAATTCAACCTTATTTTTCTAATAACAGTTTTGGATGCAACATCACGAACTAAACTATAATTTCAACTTGTTCTAGCATATTTTGTTCAATTAACAATATTTATCGATCCATTCAATCTACCTTTGACACATAATTGACCAAAATTATTTTTTCAATTGTAACTTTGAGAAGCTAATTTCTACATAAACAATTGTGACTAGTAATATTATGTAAAATAGAAAAATTTAGGTTTCACGAGGAATTCGTTTGAGCTTCTTGCATATTTACAAATATCAAAAAAGGTGATTAAAACACTAAATTAGCTAAAAAAAAATATTAAAACTTGTTATATTAAAAAAAATAGAAAACTACGATTTTAAATGTACAAGCTCTCTAAATAAATCTATAGATGTTTAGGGGCCCTAAGTTAACTGACTAGATTACACTAAGGGTTCATATAAAATCTTGAACTTACATATTTTAGTCAAGTACTAGTGTATTTTGGTTTGGTACGTTATGTATTTGTAGCACATCTAGCCATGTTCAAAGAATTTCTTGTAGCTCAGCTTTTTATGCTCCAGTAATGATTGTTACTGTGTATTTCGTACAGAAAAAGATTCTTATATATATATATAGAACTAATCAAGACTCAACTTATATAATATCCAATGTTTTTTTCTTTTTACCACATTATTAGTTGGGTAAAAGACAAGATCATGTTTAATTTTTTTTTACCGCCTATATATTAATTAATTACATGCATGCACAACTTATATTTCAAATAAAGTGAAATTAGTAGGAATAAATTAAAAGTCTTAATTTATAAAAGTATATGAAGAGACAAGGAAAATGGAAAAATGTGTAGATTTTGATGAGATTCTTAGAAGAAATAAATATATAGTGGGGTACAAGAAAATTTCCATCCATGTCAAATATTGTCTCTCTGTTGTTGATGAAAAGAAAATGATAAATAGACCTCTCAAAATCTATAATGCTAATGTAGGCTGCAAATTGTCTACTCACCCCACCCTTTCCTTTCCTGCAAAAAAGATGAATGAAATTAAAAAAAAAAAAACAAAAAAAAAACTATCATTAACCCCGCACATGCATCATCTACATATAATATTATAATATATACTCCTGCTCGTGAGAATTTTCATTTTCATATTTAATTATTTTTTTAATATTGATGAGACATGTTCCAACTAGTAAAGAGAGCCAGATAATAGTAGTAATGTAAATTTTTTCATAATATTTAAAATATTTATTGTCAACCCATAATAAGTTTCTGGAGAGATGAAGTGCGTGCATGACTATAGCTTTCTTCAAAATTAATCCAACTTAGTTTATGAAACGGCACAAGCAACCTGTAAATGTGACATAATTTATATGTAAGCCCTATAACATGGTCCAGACTTTTTTTTATAAAAAACACAAAATAGTCCATTATATATGTATTTGAGGCGTATGTTGCATGGATGCTTGACACATTATATTAGATTTTCAACATAAATCGAATATAAATGTACATCAATGTTCCATGCGACGATAGAATAAGAAATAAAATATGATGTCGAAATTAAATAAAATATCCCATTCCAGATTTATTATATTTAATTTAATCTCCTCCTCTAAATAGAGGTGGCGAGACAGTCTGGGTCCATCGGGCCAATTTCTTCAATCTTCAAAACATCAAAAATCTAACTCGATCATGTATACTTTTTTTATTTTGCAACGAACAATAAAATACTTGATTTTGCCACATGCACCTCTACATGAATAATGCAGCTACTCCTGTGTCTTATCCTACTTTACATTGAAATTTTGATTCATTGTAATCATAATAATAGTGAGATACTCAAAATTTTATTAATAATAAAAGTCTTGTTTATTATAAGAATTCAGAATTCTTTATTTTGTATTGTAAATGTCAAATCATATCCGTAAAAATAGATGAATAATATATTATAATATTATATTTGATGTCAAAATAATATTGTATTATAATATTTTATTTAGTAGTATTTAATTATTTAATTGTAAAAAATTTCAGATTAAATATTTAATTTTTTAGTTTTACAAATAAATATCCAGTATTTAAAAATAATTGGACCAGATCTCCTCTTAGGTCTATATTGAGACCCAATGATAGGCCTTATGACTTACCAAAAGATTTTCTTTTTAGTATCTTATTAGAAAAAAAAAACATTGGTGACATATATGTTGTAAGCTTGATTTTATGATTATGCCTTAAAGTCAATTACATCTTCTATTTCTAATTAAATTTATCTATATCATTCATAACTTAAGTTCATAGATAATGCATGAATTAAGAATTTCCTACTTCCATTATCTCATCTCATATTTTATTCGTAATTTGATATATAAGATGATATTCCCTCTATTTCACAATATAAGTCATTTTACAAAAATGCACATTTATTAAGAAATCTAGATAAATGAATAAATAATTAATTTTTTATTATCGTAAACTACCCACATTCCTTTTATCTTACACTTTCTCCTCAAATATCTCAATTTTCAATTCACTTTTTACCTTTTTCTTTCTCTCTCTCCTCCAATATCTCAATTTCCAATTCACTTTTTATCTTTTTCCTTCTTCTAAATTTGTGTGAATAAAGCAAAACGACCTATATTGTGAAATAAGAATTTTACTCTAAAACGACTTGTATTTTGATATAGAGGGAGTATCATTATTACTATATACAATATTTTATTTAGTTTACTAGTATATTACTAGTATGTGTAAAGCACTAGAGTCAAAGAAAAAAAATCGTGTCGAAAAAGAATGGGATCACGTAGCTTTGTTACATAGGTATATATGCTTTATGCAGTAATAATAGAAAATTATGTTCTCAAAGTATAAAGATATCTCCCTTTTTGTTTTGAAAAGATTTGGTAGATAAAGTTACCCGATTGGTGGTATATATATGTGGATTCTGCAGAAAGTTGAGAGAGAAAAAAAAAAAAAACTTTCTGACATTTGGTAATCATGTACACATTGCTCGTGAAGTAATCCAACACGAAGTAATAATTTTATTTATTTATTATAATTATTATATTAATAAACTAAAAAAATGATTGTATTTTTATCAATTACTCGCATTACCCTTTGGTCAAGTTTTCAACTCAAAAAAAGTTGGCGAAAATGGACAAATTTTCGGTCCATCTTTCTGCCTAGACCAGATGGTGAAGTACACAAATCTTCAGAGAATATGTAAAGCAAATCATTAGGCTCAGCATGAACAAGAATAAAGAAAAGAAAAAGAATTATTATGAGTTCATTGTACTTTATGCACTTAATATAAAGAATTTATTACTCGTGCACGTTTCAATGTTAAATACTAAGAAATTAAGGTCAAGCTAAAGTTATCATTCTTCTCAAAAGGACCTTAGAGTACTTCACAAAAACGAGTTTGTTTTATTTCTTTATTTCCTCACCCATTATCACCATTGACAAAGCTTTTAGCAATTTGTTCATTAAATAATTTAAATAAGTAAAAATCTATTGTTAATTTTAGAGTGATTTATTGTTTTTAATTTTCTTACATGGATTTCTTGTGGTTGGGGATCAAGTGATCTTCTTTCAATGTCGGAGCGAGATATAAATTTATATATTTAATCATGATTCATTGATAATTGTTAAAGGTTGATAGCTGGCAATTGTTCATGATTGAGGTGATAACTATAGCTAACATAAAAAAGATTTAGTGAGACAATCTCATAATAAAATAATTGTATTTTTGGATTGTATTTTTGGATAAAACACGACCTTTCAAAATGTAATATTCTTTAGTTTAGTTTATTTATCGCAATTTGAAAAAAAAAAACTTATCTCATTCTATCTGTCGCTGTCGTATTTACATTTTTAAGAGAACATATTTTTTATTTTCCCAATAAGAATTAAAGGTTATTTTACTACTTTATCTCTACCTTTATTATTTTATATTTTTAATTATTTTAAATAAAAAATATATTATGATTATTTAATAAATATAATTATAATAATAATTATTTTTTTAATCTTCAGAAAATAATCGATTACGACAAATAGAATGAAACAAAATGAGTATATTTACGATTTTCTTTTTTTCTTTCAAAGGAAAACTAAAAATAGATAACACATAAAATAGCAAACCCACACATAATATATAGTGGAAATGGAAAAAGAAGTTTACCAAGAGGGGGATGGGGCAAATCTCATGATTGTTATGCACAAAATATTCAAAAAAGCAATAATACATAAGCAAAGTTGTGGATGGATGAGGAAAATTTGCAAGTTAAAGCAAATGTGCTGAATTCTATGCAACAATCAATGCCCTCTCAATCAAACCTTCAAAAAAGTATTTCCAAATTTCCATCATTATACAAAACTCTGTCTTCACACATATTTTGGTGGGTCCCATTTCTGTCCCTTCTTCTTCTCCTTGTATTGGTGAAACTTCATTTTCTTTTAACTATAATAAACTCAACTCGTGATTATTTTGATATCACTCTTGAGATTGTTAATTCCATTCCGAGTTGAAATCTTGTTTTTTCCACTGAAAATAACTTCCTTTCGTTTTGTTTCCAAACACTTGTAGAATTCGATCCCATATGAAATTCTAATTATCTAAAAAAAAATAAAAATCTTGTAGAATTCCCAAAAAAAATCTTCAATTTCTTCAGAAAATAGATGATTGCTTCTCACGTTCCATGAATAGTTGTAACATTAAAAAGTAACCATAAACGCATTTCGAAAATCGATCAGATTCTATCTTCGTTCCTTCCGTTTTCGTTATAATTTGTGTCATAACCATGTCTCTATATCATATATTGTTTACAATTCTCATGTCGGTACAACCTAACTTCGAACCCTTCTCAACACCCAAGGCCAATGAAGAGATTGTACCATAGTTGAAAATATTTAGAACATGAAGACGAGATTGAAAATATTTAGGGGAACAATTTTTAGATATAGATACATAAAAAAAGATTGTACAAGCCTAATTGCATAGATAAAACCTAATTCCATTAGTTCATGTGTACAAATTCTACTACATTGGACATGGTATTGGTTGCTACTTGTACATAATGGAGATTTTACATTTCCCATTTTCAATTGCAACTTTACTGCTGATGCTGTTATTATATTTTTCTTCAACTTTACTTCAGACTTTTTAGTCAATGGAATAGTCCAATGTTTTCGAATTTTAATCTGACTTGATAGTCAAAATAACCGATAGGAAAAAACCAACCCCAACGCCCTTTATCATAAAAAAAAAAAAAAAAAAAAAAAAAAAAAAAAAAAAAAAAAAAAAGGTGAAAGTCATTGGATATAAAATATGGAGCTTTTAAGAAAAATAGAAATGGTAATCCTATAATTAAATTGTCAAAAATAATGTCAATGGATAAAAAAAAAGGATTCTTTATCAAGGAAAAAAAAAAGAGCTCCGTGTTTATTAAAACAACCCAGATGGTCCTGATATCTTTATTTTGAGAATTAATCACCTTATAAAATATTTAGAATAGCTTACAAGCTAAAATACCCACATAATTAGTTAATTACATGATTAATCATGTCCAACTATAATGTTCCATAAACCTAATATCTATTTTTTAAGTCTAAAAATAGATAAATTCAGGAATAATTATACCTCGTGCGATTTTGATATAATCTTCCAATTTCTGGTCCCATTTCCAAATGCAACATCCACATTTTCCATATACAGACTAAAGCAGCTATCCTTTTTACAGAAGCAGGAATTGATATCAGAAACAGAAAGTGCTTTTTAGAGGCCAACTGAACTGATTTTTTCAATGAAAATGTAATGTTTGAACTTACTGATCTCAATTTTCTTTTAAATGCTTGGACAAACATGGCTGATGGCACATCCTCTTCTCTGGACTTCTAGAAACTTTACTAAAACATGAACAAAATATTAGAATTAGACTGTACCCAAATAGCAACTTTGTTTTCATCCAAAATAAGGTAGAATACTTTTTTCCACCGGAAAAAAAATAAAAAAAAATAAAATAGCCAACTCCGAAAATTACAAAAACCAAAAGTTATA
This sequence comes from Phtheirospermum japonicum, assembly GCA_014905375.1. Taxonomy (NCBI): domain Eukaryota; kingdom Viridiplantae; phylum Streptophyta; class Magnoliopsida; order Lamiales; family Orobanchaceae; genus Phtheirospermum; species Phtheirospermum japonicum. The sequence continues at coordinate 897,494 of BMAC01000219.1, forward strand.
TCCAACATTTTGCACCCCAAATTCCCATCTTATAGTTTCCATTTACACCCCTCAATTTTTATACATATTACCAATGGCCAAACCAAAAGTTAGGGCTATTTGTAATATTTCAAAAGATTCGAGGGGTTTAATTGTAACATATTTGATGATGTCAGCAAGTTCCGTCAGAAAAACCAACAATGGGGGGAAAATGTAACCGTAATTAAACCTCACGAATGTTTTTTAAATTTTGAAAAAAATTTAAGAAAAAAATACCACAAACCTGTGTTTTCTCTTTTTTTCCCTCGTATACAATTCGGAGAAACAATATAAACTAATGCTGTTCTTAAATAAATCTAACACATGCAACTCCAAGGTTCGGTGAAAAATTGAGCAAGTAGATTAAACCCTCCATATGGTCCAACTCCAGCTCCAAGCACCTTAGGCATTGAAATGGACAAACGTCGCAACACAAGTGACCAATTATAAGTACACCATGAAAGGTAATCACACATGCATTTACATAACAGACTGCTATTATATCAGAGAACGTATGGGGCCTTAAAAGCAAGAGTTATGACACTATTTACTTCATTTCTTGACTGCAACTTCTTTTATCTTTCTGCATTTTTAAATGAAATTAAATGTTATCATAGTTTACCATAAGTAATAAGGTAAAGTGTATTCAAAGTTGTATATATGAATGAGAAATAGCACGATCTGTAGGTCTGAAACCTATTACTATTCCAATCATTATGCATTATATATGCATATTGTGGTAGGATATGTAGAGTATCCTGAGAAAAACTTAATATGTAGCATGTTACTAAGTTAACCAAAGAAATCAAAATCCACATGCGTGCCACTTGAAAACGTGATAATCTATTATAGAAAGAGTTAAAAACACGTGGAACAAATCCAAAACACATATTACACATCTGATTGATTCAGAGGATTAACGTATATGGAAAGTTTTACTGACGTGACTATCGAATTTCAAGTTGGGTTAATTTCAAAACTGATGTTAAACTTGGTTGAACCATAGATATTCTCATGAATCTATCAGTAATTAAAATTTATTCATGTAAATATTTCCTTATTTTAATTTCCAAATTGTATTTATATCCATGTACACATATGTATGACAGCAATATAATAAAGCTTGAAAGAACGACATCACCATCATCCGATGAAATTTGCTTCATGAGGTAAATATAGAAATAGGTGGTCTCCGAGGATGACGCATTCAGAGATCACGCCGCCTCTATTTAGATCTTATCACTATGAATCTAGCCTTAACCTGTTAGCAAAAAAATAAGTAAAACGGGTTAAACGTGCTGGTTTACAAGTAGCTTTTCGTGTTTCTAAGCCTTTCATATAAACTAATAGTTCTCTGCAATGTTCGATGGTATTCATTTAAGATATTGACCACAAAGAAAAAACAACAGTTGGCATCGAACGTGATGTTTCATTTCAGTCAATAAGTAGATTGCCTAAATTATGAAAGTAACCTCCATTTTGGTAAAAAAAAATCAGCGAAGGTAAATGCTCAAATCTTGTTTGTTATTTTGTTAGGCATATACTTATGAACTTTAGTTGTCAAAAACCCAAATTATCGAACATAACAGAGAACTATTAGCGTGGCTGAGCTGGATGTTTACGGTAAAAGATCTCTCCCTAGTCCCTAATAAAGGCATCTTTATTAGAAGTCAGCCAAAACAAAAACCTTATTAGCTGTATTGGCGCCGCATGTTAACACGACAAGGTGGAGAATTTTGTTTAAGTTATTTCTCCACAGAAGCATTTAACACGTGCGATGATAATTTACTGGCCAAGAATTATTTAACATATTAATATCAAACAATCATTATTATGCCAGCCATGTTGGATTACCAAAGTAAACTTATTAGCTTTAGAGAATAGCATTAAGTTTTGCAAACAAACTTATCTATAGCAAACCCCACAAACTTATGCTTCTAGGTTTATACAAGTAGGGCCTAAACCAATTTTTTTCCCTTTGATCTACTATACGTATTTTATGTGTATTACCTCCTAATCTTATATTTTCACTTCAACGCCTCATTTTATAATTTGTATAAAATTTCTCATGACAAGCACGTGTTAACTCAAAAGGCCAATTGAGAAATTCACCCTTGCTTAATAAAAGTAATCTTTACTTGCTTAATAACTTTTTTATTCAGTTGTGCCTAGGCATTAGAAGCAATTTTTTGGTAGCTTATCAAATACAATATCAAATATAAATACTAATTCAAACAAGACACGATTGTCATAAATTTTCAAATTTTGACATAGAATTGTAGAGATACATAATCAATTTAATTTAATCTATCTTATTTAATTGAATTTACATGAAATTAAAATATGACTAATGAGACGAGCTAATATGGTGCCTGAATAGATATTTTGACCTAAATATCACATAGCTTTCACGTGATAGAATCACAACGGAATACTTTGCTCGGTAGCTAAAAATGGGCAAAGTTGATTTCGGTGGTGAAACAATACTATAAAGACTGACGAATTGTGTGTGGTTTACCCTTTCCACACCACAAAATGATAATAATAATAATAATAATAATAATAATAATTAATAATAATAATAATAATAATAATAATAATAATAATAATAATAATAATAATAATAATAATAATAATAATAATAATAATAATAATAATAATAATAACAACAACAACAACAATAATAATAATAATAACAATAACAACAATAATGATAATGAAAAAATCAAATAAGCCCTCTACATGTGCTTCCAGTCATTGATAGTTTTGTCGATAAAGTCTTGAATTTTTCAAAATGCAAGTATAATGGAATATATTTCAACAACCAAAATGTGAATATCCCGTTAATTATACGTAAAATAACAAGTAGTTGCATCAATAAACATCAAAGGAACGACATGTAAAAAGGGTCAAACTTTAATTTTCTCGGGTTAAACCACAATGTTTTGTCCTTTCATATATCATATGCCCATTATCCAATCATGATAGAATATTTAGCCAGCTATGGCAGGAGTGGGGAAGTAAGACAAATTCTCAAGTAGATGGCGTGAAATGATAATGTAAATACTCTTAAATGAGGTTCAAATAATTGATAAAATGTAAGAAAATTGCTGATAATTTGTCGGGGGAATTTTATATTCAAAGATTAGGTCGAATACGAATTTAGCACAAGGGACAAAAGCATATTCACCTCAGCCTAAAGCATGTTAAGTTAATCGAACAGAATGACATAATGTTTATATAGGTTTTCATCCAAAGCATAATCAAAGAAGGTTTTTAATATAGAAATGACATATCAAGTACTTAAAAAATAAAAATGAAATAATAATAATAATAGCAATATTAATAATATAAAAATTAGTCATTCAAGTCGCTTTAAGTAAATTCTTACGAGAACACAAAACATACGATGCATATTCGGAATAGAAGGTTTTATAGTACCTTCAAACTGATGTATCATCTAAACCAACTCATCAGCATCTTCGTAAAGAAAAGAGAGAAATAATGATCCATTGTATTTCAACTGAAATAACAGAAAAGAATCGTCTCTGAAACTAGGTCTTTTCCAAAATCATTGGAGTTCTGAAAAGCTCCTCCTGTATGCACCAAGATTCACTAATTAGTATCAATTAAGAAAAAAAGTAATAAATCGAAAAACATCCATAAGGAAATTATTGTCACTGCTGATGTTCAACGGCTCAATAATTAACAGAAAATAGAATAAATTAAATTGGATATGGCAGAAAACATGCACCATAGCTAAAATTCACATGCATGCCCATTACACCTATGGAATGGATTTCTACAAGATGGAACTTAAACAATCTTTTTCCACAAATAGTCCTTTCACACAAGGACAAAGAAAAATGTATGGTCACTTTTAGATAACATGCATTATGGATCTTGAATTACAACAAAGCATTCATGTATTTGCATCAAACAAATGACAAGGTGAAAGTCTCAATTAGGAATGGCACAGTTACTTTCGATGGATATGTATAATGGAAAGTGTGAGCGGAGTCACAAATGGCCGAGCAAAATAATATATAAAGTACATAATGCCATGGTGTTTGGACTATGATTTATTGGGATTCAGAATCTTGGGAATTAAGAGTTTTGCGAATAGTAAGAAAGGGTTGAAAATTCTGTACTTTGTACAGTGGATATCAAATCATGTTTGAAAAGTGGCGATGCTATACTATCTTATATTGTATTTAGTTGTATTATTCAAATGTAATAGACATAGAAATAAAAATAGAGTAATGATGATAATTTTTATAGTAGATGTCAAATCGTGTCAGAAGTTGGTGGTGGGTATTGAGAACTCGGATCCTAGCACAAATGGACATTGGAATTCATAATTCTCAATTCCCAATGCAGAATCTTGAGTCCTAGCACAAACATGTAATAAAATTCCAAGTCACTAGCTTTTCGTACCTGAAGAAGCGAAAATTTCAACGGGGCTAATATACAAGGAAAATGTGTGGGACAATCATGCATGACTAAATAAAGAAAATGGCAACATAGTTTCTTAATATTACTAACTCACTCAGTTACATTCTGCTATGGTCTGTTCACAAAACCGAGGGATGGGGGTGACCTATAGCGACTGGCTACATATATATAGTTGTCAGAAGACAAAATATGTAATAGATTCTTTGTGAAAAAAAGATAAAATCACATTATTTCCCCACTACGTAATTTGGCAGTTAGTCCTCCATAGGAACTTTACTTGACAAATCAGTCCAAATACTCCAATTCATGTCTATTAGAACATCTCCAATGGCTAGTGGAAACTAAAATGATGTGGATCAAAAATAAATGGATGTGAAAATGATATGACTTGCTCGTTATACACTTCTACATTTTCTTTTCTAATGGTTAATAAACGTCTGATTTGTCATCACATTTTCATTCACTATGTCCATCATTATCTTCACAATGTCTATGTCAACTCAACACTCCACAATGTTACGACTAGCCAACCCACTATATATTTTACATACGTGGATAGACTTCCACTAGCGATTAGAGATGTTCTTAGTCCTTTAATTTTGTCAATTAGTACAAACTTATGGCAAAAAAAGATGACAAGACCCTTAGTTACAACTTCTTATTCTTTTAAATTGCTATATTTTAGGGAGATTTGGCATATGGTCCAAAGGTGTATACCACTGTCATTTAGTCCAAATGTAGAATTCCATTGACAAATTTACCCTATTCCCTTAATAACTAACTAACCTTCAACTTCTCTTTGTGTCATATTGCTATAAGTTTTTTATAAGACTTCCAGTTTGAGTTTTTTCCCGTTCGAAATTCTGTCTCATTGAGAGGATTAAAACAAGATCAAGCATGAAATTTTTGAATTTTCGCAAAAATATAATTATGATATTCTGTGCATTAATTCCATTATTCAACGAGAATTTCTGGAATTCCATAATTTCATTATTGTATATATTGATTAAGAAATCAATAACAATATGTGTATTTGTCACTAAAGAATTTCAGGTTTTACTTACGAAATCTTAAATTCCTTGCTGAATAATATAACAAGTGTTACAAATTTCCTACTTAATATAAATAAGAAATTAGCAAGAGTTTTTAATAATAAGTAAGCAATTAATTTATTTGGTTATATGATCTAGTAAGAATATATATGTATATCACCCCTATATATTAATGCAAAATCCTCCTAACCTATGTGTCTACTTCGCATGCTTCGTTTGGCAAATAAAAAATTTTGGTGCTTCGGTTGCTTAGGTGTCATCCGAGCCTAATATCTACCTAATTTAATATTTTCCTTTTATTGTATCTTGCCTAATTTAATATTTCTTTTTATTATATTTTGTTTAATTCAAAATTTTCCTTTTATTATTCTAATATAAAATTAACAAATAAGTCATATATAATTAGTAGAAAAGATCTACATTAATTATTTTAATTAAAAGATAAATCACATAAGATTTAATTTTAATTAAAAATGTTATTATGAAAATTATTAATTAAGCAATAATTATAATAGAAATTAATATAATTTTAATTTTGAAATTTTAAATATTTTATATAGGTAAATTAAGATTTATATGAAATAATCTAAGTATGTAATTATTAGTAATGAATTCAATCTAATATAAAAATATAATAATAATAATAATAATGATGATGATGATGATGGTGATGATGAATTAATATTGATTAGACACCGTTACAATGCGGCACGGGTTGAGAGTATGACATTTGTTTGGTTTTTCAAAGTATGTAACCAATATTATTAACGAATTTAATTTAAATATTAAAATATAAAATAACGTAATAATAATTAATAAATAGAGATTAGACACGGATTTAGAATGTGACTTCTTTTGAATTTTTATAAGCATGTAAATAAAAATTTTAACGAATTGAATCTAAACATTAAAATATAAAATTATTTAATAATTATAATAATTAATAAATAAATAGACATGTATAAGGCACGGGTTAAGAATACATCATTTGAGATTTTTATTTTACATAAAACTTTGTAATTATCAAAAATACTTTTTATATTTATCTTTTGATAAACCCCGTGTAATGCACGGGTATTAAACTAGTATATATATATAGCGGTATGAAGTTCTGAAACTTGTTTATAAGACAATTATCAAATTTCTTTCTTGATAACATACGTAATGTTACTTATTCCTTAATAGGTATGATGACGTAATTTTAAAAATTTTCATACTTTTCATGTTTGATTTTGTTTTAATCATCTTGACAAGATAAGACTTTTGTTTTTACCTCAAATCAGAAGTCGTTTGAGAAAGGAGTTAATGGATTGCGAAAGTTTATGAAGAAAAGAGATTTTAACATTGAAGAGCAGCCCCAAGGCATTGCTTTTAACTGACAGGAACTTTCAAAATTATCATCACCATTATTACACTATATATATAATATTTAGCTTTGATTTCAAACATATAAATTTGATGGTTGGTAACGACATAAACAGTTCTATTGAAGGGGAGGAAATATCGTAATTGAATCAAATATAAATTGTTGATAAGATTCAAGCTAAGCATTATTTAGGTTATGTGAGTAGAAAAGTGATTTCAAACATGGGTTGCAAATTTGCAAGAGACAACTACTGACCGAAGATGGTAGAATGTTATACAAGGGAAAAAATATATATGCAACTCTTTAGCCAGAGAACTTGATACTTACAATAATTTTTAAAAATAAAAATAAGAATAATAAAAATAAAATAAAAATCAAGGGGCACAAGGGAAGCAATAATACCTTGAGCTCACCCACATAATTCTGGATCGGAGTCTCCTTTATCAAACCAAGGAATTATTCTTTGATCATGCTCGGGGAAAGATATGATAACTTCTGAGGAGGCTTTAGGAAGTGCCATGAGTTTGCTGAGATTCATCCGCTTCTTCACTACACTCTTGTGCATAATCTCCATTTTCTGTAGTGCTTTCCCATTCTGAAGTAAAAACTTCACCAACTCAAGTGCCATCTCAGAACCATCTAAGTTGGAAACTTGAATGAATTTGACATTGTACGTCAAGCACGCTATATCTTCTACCCTCGATTCCCAAGAGCATCTGTTCTCAATTTCTAAATAAGTTGTGAAAAGGTCATATGATTAGATATGCATTTCATTGAGAGAAATAATAATAATAATAATAATAATAATAATAATAATAATAATAATAATAATAATAATATCAAGACTTAAATAATATGATACCTTTCTTTGACCTCCTATGCGGCCTTCGACCCTGAAAACAGAAATAATTTGTAATGAGCATTGCAGTTTAAGAAAAAATCAATCGAGTGAAATAGACTTTTACCTCCTTAAGTCTGATGACAAGTGCTTCAATGTTCGGAGAGCACCTCAATAAGTTGATCATCCCTTCCCAAAAACTGGCCCTGTATCTTACTTCCAACTCTAGATGACTCACGTTGTCCAATATAAATGCGGCCCACGAATCACTAAACGTTGGACAAAAGTACTTGTGAAAGACAAAAAAGAACAACGTAAGTAGCAATAAAATAACAAAATGACTTCAAAAAAACTAAGAATATTATTTCATGTGATAACTGAGACTCTCATCAGTAATTCCCCATTTTACAAAAAGTCAATTGAATATTTTAATGTCATTGCAAGTTATTACACACAAACATCCATAACTTGATTACGATACAAGAATAAAAAGGTAATGGTTGATAAAAGATATATCAGGCACGTCTTTCATCTGTTTGGTGTCTCCACTTTAAACAAGCTGGCCAATAATCCAATAAACTAATTTATTTTGTACAGGCTACATAGCAAATAAGTTTCCATGTATTCAGATATATAGTTGAGGAAATAAACAAAAAACTTTAATCAACTTGCTCACAGCCCAAGCTTCTTGTAATAAACCTTATCCCTTATCAAAATAGAAATTTTCTGTCACCATCACTGCATCTACAAAGTTAGACGATCATGTTTAAACAAAGTCAAAATACTCTAAAGACAAATATTTCTCGATATTTTTCATTTGGAACTAATTGGACGACATGTATATAAAAGAGCTAAAAACAAGAAAAGTCAAAGTCCACATACATTGACAAAAAGACTGGACAACGTCAAAGTCTTGGCAGTATTAAGCCCAACAAATCTCGCAGGGCAAAGCACATGGTTCTTGTATTTAGTATTGTATCCCTTAGGCACTCGCATAAGTCGGATCGTAACATTTTTCAGAGACACTGTGTCCACCAAAACAAACCCGAGCAGCATCGGCCCAACGAAGCTGAAAGACACCAAGTTTGGAGCCGAAATTCTAAGCATACAATCAAAAGAACCCACAACCCAAAACTTCTCACAGGTGCACACGTTCACAATCGTCAGAATCTTGAGATTACGAGCCGAGATATCAATCTGCTCGATATCCCTGATTTGACAATCTTCTAGGTTCACATCCTCGAGCTTACCACACCCGTCCGAAAACAATTTCTTGGCGGCATCGTTCGTTATGCAAACGCCTCTCAACGAAAGCGTCCTGAGATTACTGAACACGGCCGCAACTCGCAACGCGATTGTGTCATAAAAATTCAAAGTGAGGGCCGTTAACGTTTCGCAGGCCCCACGGTGAAACTCGAGCTCGTCGGACGCGTAATCACCTCCGAGGAGGCTAAATTCCTGGACCTTTCGCCAGCCCACGACGCGAATGAGCCCGTTCAGTTGGTCTGTCATGGTGTTATCGCAGTAGAGGCATATTTTTATGATTTGGGACCCATCTCTTAGATGAAGAGACGAGTTGATGAAATCCCAGAACTTGTGGTGCGGCCCGGAGTGTTGGAAGGTATTATTGTTGTAATTGTGTTTGAGATACCAATCCAAGTTGAAGTTCAAATAGGGGACCGATTTCCAGACGTACGTCCATCTTTTCGACAGCACGCTGGTCCTCACGACGTCGAGAAAATCAAGGAAGAAAAACACGCGGTGCAGGATATCATCGGGCAAGGAGCTCAATCGATCGGCGAAACATTTTTTTGGCCGCGGTGTGCGTGATTTCTTGCACAACGATGGCGATTGCATGACGCCCAAATTCAAACAGCGGATTTTTTTTTTACAAAATTCTAACGATTAACGCTAATCTGAAAATGAAATAAAAATAGAATGAAATAAAATAAGAAAATTCATATCAACACGAAGAAATAAATCGTAATCTTCGCCATTCCCTAATTATTTACTTTTTTTTCTTTCGACTGTATGGAAAAATTGTTAACAGAAGCAATATTGTAAATTTATCATATAATTTGAAGCGAATTCAATAACAAATTAGCGCAAGCTGCTAAGATTTAATTTGCAACAAACAAAAGGAGGGGAAAAAATAACTTACGAAGGCGGCGGCAATGGTGAGTAAAACCCTGGTTCTGAGACAGAGACTCAACGATGACTCATTTCGCTGTTTTTGGAGGGCACTGGAATTGGTTTTGGGATTTTGAGCATATGATGAATTTCATTGTGATCTGTTTGTTAGGATTCACTGTGTATTGAAGGATGATATTAGCTGTACATAAATTTTACCATTATTAGTAATGAATATGGATAATATTGTGAACCAAAATCTTCTAACCATAATTTCCGAAATTACACAATTTTTATAGTTTATAAAACATCAAAATTTCCATAAAACAACCCAGTTGTTTTATTTGTTTATTTATTTTACGTATCTGAAATTAGATTTGTTCAACGGAAGGGGAATACAAGAGTCAACCACGAAATATTCGATCAATGTCATCATTTTTTACACATGATTGACATGTTTATATATCCGGTTATATAGATGAGAGACCGTTTTTATTATGAGTTCATCCAATTATTGATGTTGAGGTAATACTTATATATGGATCAAGATATATTCTTTTCCTTTGTTTTGAACTAGGTTACAGAAATTGGTAGTCAACAATCGCACTGTCCATGGCGTTTAGGCGGGCCTAAAGTTTTAGAGCGTTTAGGTAAACGTCTAGGTGCTTTTTTTAAAATTCACTTTTTTTTAAAAAGATATACTGTATTTTTATTCTACTAATTTTTTGCTAATTTTGGAGCGTCTATGGGTGCGTGAACGCCTACGGACGTTTATGTTCGATTTTCAACTGATAATTTCGTCGCATGTATCTTATTATTCGCCGGCGAAAGCGTCCAGGACTCCGCCTAGCCCAAATTTTTCATCGATTTTGACAAAATCGTCTCTCCCTAAGTCTAAACCAATTTCTGCAACACTAGTTTTAAATCATTTAGGGGATACTTGGTAAATTTATGGTGAATGAGCATGTGTTTGATTATAAGGAGAAATGAATTTGATACCAATTATTTTTGGGGTATGACTCACCACCAAAAAATATACAATCAAACTTGCGGTGGTGCAATTATCAAATATCACTTTGATTCGTATTCTCACTCCCCAGACCCCCTAATCAAGCACTCCCTTGTTTGACAATTTAGAGTCGTAATGGACCGAAGTTAGGGGCCAAATCGAGTCATTGAGGCAAAAGCAGAAAGATGGATAAAATGATATTTTCCATGCATAATGTGTAGTCGTAACAATTATCGTATTTTGATCACAACTCTTGCATTTTAAGTTCAATCGAAGTGATTGAAGCAGCTACGTAAAGCTAGTGGGAAGAGTTACAACTTTCATGAAAACATTGAGAGTTGATTTTGAAGTTAGAATCACGCACAGACAGCTATGTATGTGAGTCTGTCTACGTGTATAGTGGAGTTTTTTGCAGATTGTTTCACACGGAGAGATGCACGCGGGCGTTCGTGCATCCATGCAACTTTATTTGTGAGATGTGGCATTAGACGCTAATTTTAACGCGTTTTCTAGTTCTTATTAGTCCTCTTATTTCCTACATGTAGAGGAGTTTTTTACAAGTTATTTTCCTAACTGTTATAAGAGTTATTGTCAACAATTAAACTAAGTTTATGAGTATAATATATAAGAGTCTGAAGATTAATAAAAATTTAGAGTTTTCTTTTATCCATTTGCGTGTTCAAGTCCGGTGTTTTAGGCAAATTCGACTTATCAAACAAACGTACATATTCACTTGTGGCATTTTTGCATGCCAACGTTTTTACTTTACCAAGCAACGGTTAATGTTTCCACCATTTTGTAACCAAACAAGTTAATATCTTGTGTTTTCAACATTATTTAATGTAAAATTATACATTTTTCTTTTTCAAAAAGTATGACTACATAAAGCAAGGTTGTCATTAGACTGATGTACAATTGACCCACTACGAGTGACGGTTGCATAACACATCAAGGGTATGCACTTACACGCCCATAATTTTTCAACAAAAAATATAACTTATTTATATTATTATTATATTTATATAGAATTTGATCAATTAAACTCCTTATTCCTTTCGATACCCAACGACCTTCTTCAAATCAACATTCTCCCTTCCCTTTGTATCCACTCCCTCACTTAGATTTAATCAATCAAATTTAACTCTTCATCTTGATCCTAATACTAGTCTACCTTCTTTTTAAACATTATTCTTCAAAATTTACATTAACTAAATTCAGCTGTGAGCAAGAACTGTCCCTAAAATAAAATTAACAAAGAGAGAAAAATCACATTCAACTGCTTTTAGAATACTCACGGAGAATAATTGTATTAATTTTTCAAACGAAAAACATTTTTATTTGTAATTCTTATTGTGATATTAAATATTTTTTAGATTCCAAAATTGGCGTATTAGCTTTATATTTTACCTCTTTTGATAATTTATATTCATTTTTGTTGTAAGATTTTGAATTTTGTCTCTTACACTATGTTTCTTATAGTCGTGCATAATAACGCAAACTATATGGTGCACCTAGGTGTACCATGCAATGAACCAACGTTGTATAGATTAGTTATTTTTGGTAACCTTCACATGTGATGTACACACATATGTAAAGTGATGTATAAAATGGTATCAAGTGATGCACACAGGTAACATAACTGGAAACCAACCACAATCTCAACACAAAAATGTTGTAATATTAACGTGAATCAAAGCAAAACCGACCCCAAACAAAAAAAAGATAAAAAGTGATGCATATATTGGTGTCAAGCAAAGAAAAAAAAACAAAAAAAACACGCTATAATATTAGTGTGATTCAAAGCATAATTGACAAAAAATAAATGGTGTAGAAACAACATTAATTAAAACACAATAAAAATATACAAGTTAAGAAAATGTAAATTTATCATGAAATGAAGTAAAATCGAAGCACATGAAATTGAAAACACCGTGATATTAGTTTGATGGGCGAAAACGAATAACATTTGAAGCACGGAATTCAAATATTGCGAAAGCAGTGAGAATATTGGAACCATAGCTTTTAGGTCTCATTTCAAAATAAAACTTATAAGCCCCCTTACTTACACTCCCAAAAGCACTACATATTTTCAAAATCAAATAATAATAAAAAAAAACTAGAAATATAAGAGAGTATTGGAAGTATAAACAAGTGTTATCAACATTTATAAATCATAACCCACACTTTCGATGTGCTCCTCTGATATATAACTTTATTGGAAAAATGTAGACATTTATTAGATACAAATTTGACAAAAGGCATTCAATTACATATCAACAACAATCCAATAAAAAAAATATAGAAATAATAGTCAGGTTAATATAAATTAATTTCCTTGTAATTTTATATAGATTCACATCCACCTCCAAAGTCACTCATCACTCGATCTCCTCAACACGAAATTGTTAATGATAGCGTGAGTTTTTCATTAGCTCAACAGGGATATCGATGTATCTTATTTAAATATCAAGTCTAAAAATAGCACACAAATCATATGATTCATATGAATAGCATTTAGAAATAATAAAATAAAAATGCAGTTAAAACACAACAGATTTTCCCGATAACCCTTTTTCCCGGTCACAGTCAATTTTTCTAGTCTCAAATTTTATAAATATAGCATTCCATGATATACCCGATAACCCCTTTTCCCCGGTCACAAACAAATTTTACACACTCGCTACATTGGATTTTATATAATCGAATTGCATCCAATAACACACCACAATTGACAACTAGAATTTAACATAAGTTAAATCGGTGGTCTATACCTCGTAAACATATATGTAATGAATTCTTAATTATGACATGGATGAATGCTTAGTTCTCATCGATTCGTTGACTACATAAAAAAATATATTTAAATGAGTACGTGGCTTTTGAAAATTTTAAACTTGAATAATTGGAGTCGCGATATTTAGAATAAAATAAACTGACCATCATCATCAATTGGAGCGTCAAAGGGATACAAGGCAGAATACATAAGAAATAAGAATAATTAATGAAAAAAGAAAAAAAAAATAAGGGGTAAATTTATAATTATCTTCAATTGTGGACTTGAATGGGGAGGGTTGTAAACCGGTGGGGGTTTATTTGCAATATTTTGAAGATGTGGAAAATATAAAAGGAGTCATTAACAATTCTTAAATCAGAATCTGACCGATCCCCGTTTCAGAGATTGAAATACTCCCCATCATTCCTTAACCTCCTGGCAGTGGCGGTTTAAGAGGATGGGAAACCGGTGAGTGGGGTGCTAAGCTCTCCGGCGACATCGTGCAGTGGTGGCGATGGCGGTTTCAAGGCGGGAAGAGGTTCCCAATGGGTTCCATATGGAGGAGATGGCGACTCATGGTGGCGGCATTGGATTCGGACTAGAGATTTGGATTACCGACAACTAATGTATGGAGAAATTTCACAAAATAAAATAATAATCGAATAGGAATATCTTATAATAACAAAAATCGTCAACCATTTTTACAACACATAATTTGAAATTAAAACACTTATATATAAAACCCAAATCACATGTTCAATACGTTTTCCTTAAAATAGATTCGTCCCCTATTTCGGACGTCTATTTCACAGGATAAGATGAGTAAGCCAAATACCTTTTGTCTCCGGCGAACTGATAACCATGCCTGAATTTTATCACAAAAAACACAAGAGGCCAATAGAATTACTTTTATCAATAAGCAATGGCTTATACTTATGCAAATATGTGGAATTGTGGGTTTTTCTTATATTTTGATTGTTGTATTGTTAGCTTCTTTATATAGCCAAGTATATGACCTTTCAAACTTGCACATTATATGACCTATGATTGGGGAGTTACACAATTCAACACACATTGAATTTTCGTGTTACACTCCACCACCACCTCCATTAGATTGGGAGTTACAAGTCTTGATTATCTAAATTCCATTTTGATAAAAGGTCTAAGAAAATTATTAATTATCTTCATTATTTCCCAACAACTAGTACGGTGAGATGGCTCACCTTACGACAAACCACCACATGGAGGCGCTGGGTGCTGGGATTCTTTGGGCAACGGTTGTAAGTCAAGGATTTGGACGTTGCAATTTGGGCTCGAAGTTTGCTGTCCTGAGCCATGGTTTGGCCGTAAGCGGCACAGCGGGGAGAGGATAGCGGCTCGATGGTTTTTGTTCTTCCAGTGGTCCGACATGGAATGGCGGGCTTTCTGATTCGGTGAGTCTCCAATAGGGTTCATGGGTTTCAGGCAATGGAGTACCGACCGAGTTTTGAGAATGGGCGGCGGCCTTTGGGCCGACTTGGACCATTGATGGTGGCGCGATAGCGGGTCTCCAGTGGTATTGCGTTCGGGGTTTGTATTTATTTAGTTTCGGGCCTCGGTTTAGAATTTCAGCAAGGAGAGACAGTATGGGTTTTGTTTTTACAGCTAGACAGGCTAAGTCGGTTCTGGATTGACAACTCAATTTCGTTTGGATCTTTTGGCAACAAGAGCGGCAGTGATGGTGTTAAACTTGGGGGCCGTCAAGTTCGGGCTGAAACTTTATTTTGGTTGTTGCTGCTTCTTTGCTTGTTTATAGAACTAAATTAGAAGAAGTGCAGTTTCAATCAAAAGAATATAGCTTTTGATGTTGAGAACAATCGAAGCGTGAACTAGTGTGTGAGTTTGTATGTGCAGTTTTAAGAAACTGTAACGTAGACATGTTGATCCGGTTAAACCGCAGGTTTCGATTCGTGGTCAATAGTTCGGTTAACTGTTGACCACCGGTTCCGGGCGATTCGGGAAAACCTTAGACCATGAACCGCATGTTAAAAAGAAAACCGAAAGTGGTCTGAGTCAAATTGATCAATCATAAACAAAATTCGGCTAACCGTTGGTTAGAAATCGGTACAAACCGAAATCAAAACCAATTTTTATCTTCGATTACGGTTCGTAATTTATAAAAAAACCAACAGTTAAAAAATTAAGTGGTTTGAACTGAATTAACATGTCTAATCATGAGAAACTATTTTTGATCGTGGTGTAGTTAAGTAGTTGTGGATTTTGGGTTATTGGGCTTAAACTCTGATGAAATTGGGCCAAATCATTAAACTGGGCTTTGAGTTTATTAAAAAATAAAACACTATATGGGCTCTTAAGTTATCTAATGGACTAAGTTATCTAAGAGCATCTCCAATGGTCAGTGAAAAGTCTAGCCACGCATATTAAATAGATAGTAGATTGATTTTTCTTCTCCAATGGCTGGTCTTCACATTGTGAATGGTTGAGATGGCATAAACCTTGTGAAAGCTAATGTCTCACTATAGACATAGTGAATGAAAATGTGAAAATAAATTATATGTTTATTAACCATTGAAAAAAAAAATCGTGTAAATAAATGTCAAACAAGCCACATCATCTTCATATTCATTAATTTTTTGTCCACATCTTCATAATTACCACTAACCATTAAAGATGCTCTAATGGACTAAAAAAAATTTATAAGTAATAATATCAGTACCTTTAAAAATAGTTAGAAATGAACCTTATAGATATCTAAAAATGCTAACAATCTAATTATATGAGATTCTTAATAATTAAAATGCTAACAATCTAAATTATATGAGATTCTTAATAAATGATTTTACGTGTATTCAAATAAATTATGATTATTTTAAAAGGTGAAGAAATTAAATAAATAATAACAATAAAATCAAATACCAGATTAATTAATCAGTAAATTAGAAATAAAATTTTAGGGATTACAAATTTGCACACAATTGAAGAATAAGAGGGGGGGTAATAATATGATTTTGAACACCAAACTTAAATTATGATTTTGAAGCACAATCAGAGCGTGCGATGATTTGTTCCGTAAATTGTTACTAAATGAAACAATGTTGTTTTGGCGGCAATGTACTCGGGATACTCAATTTTAGAGCATCTCCAATACATTGTCAATTGAAGTAAAATATTTACCACGCAAGCTAAAAAATCTTATGCGGCAAAGAAAATTGTAGATGATATGCTAGATATTATCTATTTGATGGTGTATTAGACATTGTCTATTTGACATTTATTCTAAGTTATTGATAATTTTAAATTAAGAGTGAGTCTTCTGTATGACAGTCATACGGATTTCCTACAATGTGACGGAGCCCAAACCCGCCCCAAATCCAAATCTACTTAATAATTCGGGTTTTTTATAAAAGGAACAAACCTTCCCAATCCTACTCATATTTTTTTCCTTCTCCTCCGCTCTCTCCCTGTGACCGCAACCCTAAACCTAACCCTTAAGACAAACCTCAACAAAAAATCCGGCTGCCACCACCCGCCATCGTCATGAAAATATCGTCGATTGATGAGGATTTAACGCAGTGATTATATCATCAATTTTTCCAATTCGAATCCCCATTTTGAATTCCAATCCTTCTTCCTCCGAGCCTCTGCGCAACTGATTAGAGTAGATTTGTCCTTATTTTTATTAGCTTTTTAGTTCATTTTTATATTTGTTTTTGGTATAAGTTGGATTATTTAAGCATAATTCCGTAATTTTATAATTCCAGCTTATTTTACCGTATTTTGATCTTAATTGATGCAATTAGGTGATGTTTCATTGTTTTTCACCTTACAGCTAAGTAACCGGAAGAGTTTAGCGCGTAAAAGACGAAGTTCGATGTTCAAGAGTAGAAGAACAAGCTTTCCGGTGAAACGAGTAGCAAACGATCGAGAAAAGGAGACCGACGCTCAGTCGCGTCGACTGACGCGACCGTCGACGCCCATCGACGCGAGCCGTGCCAGCGAGCCATGGCCCGCGTCAGTTGATGCAAGGACAACGCTTTGCCGACGTAACGTTCTGAGGCGTCGATGTCGACGCACCAAGGTCGACGCAACGTCGACGCTAAGTTCTGAAGCGTCGATGTCGACGCACCACGTCGACGCACCTGCCAGCCGACGCGCGCACCTGCTTGACCAGACCTGCGCCGACGCTGCACGTGCCGACGAGACTGCCGACATCCGCCGAGCGCCTGCTCGCGTCAGTCGACGCTCCACCGACGCTCCGTCGACGCGACGGCCCAGAATTCGGAAATTAGGGTTTCTTGAGCGCCAAGACTCCTAATATCTATATAAACCCTCATTATTTCGGGTTTTGGAGGGTGCCACGACAGATACATCTACCCTAAAGGTTCCTTAGCTCATAAAAACAATAAATCCACTTCTTATAACAAGATTTGGAGACGCGGATCAAGGATCGAAGTTCTTCGCGTCCGAAACACCGATTTCGCGCTCGAGAGTCCAT
This sequence comes from Phtheirospermum japonicum, assembly GCA_014905375.1. Lineage (NCBI taxonomy): Eukaryota > Viridiplantae > Streptophyta > Magnoliopsida > Lamiales > Orobanchaceae > Phtheirospermum > Phtheirospermum japonicum. The sequence goes on from BMAC01000219.1 coordinate 915,630, forward strand.
TCTTCGCCCAAGATCAGCGTTCAAACTCTGGAATAGCTGGAGCCTTTCATTGATTTTCGTAGTTACAATAAGTACTCTAAACTTTTAGTTAATTTCTTAGTTAATTGCTTAGTTAATTTCGTAGTTAATGCTAGATTAATTTAATTAGCTTAATCGTTTTATGCTCGTATTTTGGATACTGGTTAATTCAGCTTATTTGTGCGATTTAGTTTATGTTCCGTTAATATTCTTGGATTGGTATGATTCAATTGCTAGCGATAATCTCTTTAATTCATGCTTAAATACGATAATTAGTTTTTAAACTTCGTAGCGTTAATCGATAATTAGTTACTGCTCTTAGTCGATAATTTAGAATAATTAGTTTAATTAGCTTAGTACACTGCTTAGTTCGTAATTGATAATCTAGTTAAAGTAATTAGTTTAATTAGTTAAATTATCATCTTAGTTTATAATGATCGAATCAATCTTTTCAAACCCCAAATGTATATGTATGTTATTCAAAATTGAGAAAAACATTGATAGGACCGAACAGTTGTTTCCTCGAGAGATACGACTCGAGTCAAACTCATCACCCTACAGTTACCTCGTACACTTGCGAGCAAACTGACGTGCTTTTAAATTAAATATTAAAAACGGGGTGCACAAAAGTTTGAGTCAAAATTTTTGGCGCCGTTGCCGGGGAAGCAACGAGTAGGAATTAAAAATGTTTTTCGTTTTGGTTTCTGTTTAATTTATTATTTTATTTGCTTTTACTTGGTTTTTGCCATTTGGTGCGTTGACGTGTTGTTGAGTTTATGCAAGGAAGGCGATCACTTCAGCGCGACCTTGTGCCATTCATCGATAACATTCACCGTTCAAATYCGCCAAGACCAAGACCCGTTCTTATTCCCGAGGACAATTCCTCGACAGCAACCGATTTTGCTTGYGATCAAATTCCCAGCATCATGTTAGGAGGACATTCAGTTYGRAACGGCGATTCACCACCGAGATCWCCACCACGCCCCATTCGAGCTGAGCATGGTAGTGAACCAAACAAGTCACACTCTACTAGACGCGACGAAAGGAGAAACGAAGGAGTTAACCAGCAGCACATTCAGCAGCACAACATAGTCAATCACCCGCTCGACATAGAAAATTTGAGGCAAAACGAAGAGATGAACAACAATGTCATGCGTCAGCACAACGTCGAGAACGTGGCATTAAGAAATGAGGAAGTTTTGCAGCGAAACGCCTATTTTAACAATCAAAGGCACGTGAACGAGTGGTTGGAAAATCTAGATCATGGTTACGAGCAAAATAATTTCAGAAGGAGAAACGAGCGCGAGCACCGTTACGCGCATAACGACCACTATGAGAGAGCATATGACCAAATTCGAGAACCAATGGGAGATCGAGCACTTAGACAGCGCGACTTGGCACGTCCAAAGGTTGTACCCTTTAGGTCCGCCATTGTTCTTGGACCGACCGCAAGGGCCGTGGAAATTAAACCGCATCAACTCAACCTGCTCCCAACCTTTCATGGGAATGCGCATGAAGACCCCTTGGCATTTTTAAATTATTTTGTTGATGAAGTTGGCCGATTCGTAGTTCATGGCCTTCATCAAGAGGAGGTCCAGATGATTTGTTTTCCGTACAGCTTGAAGGACAAGGTGAAGTCATGGCTACTATCCTTAGAGCCCGGTTCGTTAACCGACTGGGATATGATTAGCGAGAAATTTCTGAACAAATATTATTCAGCCCAAACGACGGGGCATCTTCGGAGGCAAATTGCTACTTTCGAGCAGTTAGAAGGAGAGCTATTTCACGAAACGTGGGAGCGTTACAAGACAACTCTTTTGCAAGCTTGCCCCCACCACAACTATTCTCCGGAGATGACTAACCAGTTCTTTTTCGATGGTTTATTAGACCATGGGAAACGAGAGGTAGAGATAGCAGCGGGAGGAGATTTTGGAGATTTGACAGCACACGAGGCAAGACAAGTGTTGGAGAAGCAAAGCGAAAAATCCAGACAAACCAATTCTCGGCCTCGTAAGATGAGAGTGAACGAAGTTTCCATCCCCGACCCTGATTTAGATGATGGCAAGTTAGTGAAGGCAAAATGTGCAGAGATTTTCGACGAAAA
>BMAC01000219.1:923322-964493 GCA_014905375.1 Phtheirospermum japonicum
ACCGTATTTTGATCTTAATTGATGCAATTAGGTGATGTTTCGTTGTTTTTCACCTTACAGCTAAGTAACCGGAAGAGTTTAGCGCGTAAAAAGACGAAGTTCGATGTTCAAGAGTAGAAGAACAAGCTTTCCGGTGAAACGAGTAGCAAACGATCGAGAAAAGGAGACCGACGCTCAGTCGCGTCGACTGACGCGACCGTCGACGCCCGTCGACGCGAGCCGTGCCAGCGAGCCATGGCCCGCGTCGGTCGACGCAAGGACGACGCTTTGCCGACGTAACGTTCTGAGGCGTCGATGTCGACGCACCAAGGTCGACGCAACGTCGACGCTAAGTTCTGAAGCGTCGATGTCGACGCACCACGTCGACGCACCTGCCAGCCGACGCGCGCACCTGCTGACCAGACCTGCCGAGCGCTGTCGAACGAGACTGCCGACACCCGCCGAGCGCTTGCTCGCGTCAGTCGACGCTCCACCGACGCTCCGTCGACGCGACGGCCCAGAATTCAGAAATTAGGRTTTCTTGAGCGCCAAGACTCCTAATATCTATACAGTATTTCGGGTTTTGTAGTGTGCCACGACAGATACATCTACCCTAAGGTTCCTTAGCTCATATAAACAATAAATCCACTTCTTATAACAAGATTTGGAGACGCGGATCAAGGATCGAAGTTCTTCGCGTCCGAAACACCGATTTCGCGCTCGAGAGTCCATTCTTCGCCCAAGATCAGCGTTCAAACTCTGGAATAGCTGGAGCCTTTCATTGCTTTTCGTAGTTACAATAAGTACTCTAAACTTTTAGTTAATTTCTTAGTTAATTGCTTAGTTAATTTCTTAGTTAATGCTAGATTAATTTAATTAGCTTAATCGTTTTATGCTCGTATTTTGGATACTGGTTAATTCAGCTCATTTATGCGATTTAGTTTATGTTCCGTTAATGTTATTGGATTGGTATGATTCAATTGCTAGCGATAATCTCTTTAATTCATGCTTAAATACGATAATTAGTTTTTAAACTTCGTAGCGTCAATCGATAATTAGTTACTGCTTTTAGTCGATAATTTAGAATAATTAGTTTAATTAGCTTAGTACACTGATTAGTTCGTAATTGATAATCTAGTTAAAGTAATTAGTTTAATTAATTTAAATTATCGTCTTAGTTTATAATGATCGAATCAATCTTTTCAAACCCCCAAATGTAYATGTATGTTATTCAAAATTGAGAAAAACATTGATAGGACCGAACAGTTGTTTCCTCGAGAGATACGACTCGAGTCAAACTCATCACCCTACAGTTACCTCGTACACTTGCGAGCAAACTGACGTGCTTTTAAATTAATTATTAAAAACGGGGTGCACAGAAGTTTGAGTCAGCAACTCCATAATCAAATATGTTGTTGGTTATGGTATAATTTATCTTTGTATTACACCAAAACTACCGAATCTTAATTGAATTGCAGGAAAACTAATTTTGTAGAAGGCGGCAATTCCATTGGATATGGAAACGGCTAACGGTGTCGATGGGGCTGAGTACACCTCACTGGATATGTTGAAAAATACGATGTCTAATATAAGGTGGTTGGGCAGTGCGAGGGTAGGCAAAAATATCTTGCCCACACTCGGATCCCGTCGTGCGGCAGCAATATTCACTGATACTTTTGCAAGGTCCCTGTCATAGTAAATGGTCAGTTCCAATGGAACTTCAATTCATTCTTGCTCTATTGCGATTTTGTTCATAACTTTTTTCTATGGATAATTCGAGATTGTATATTTATGGTAGAAACTGCTTGTTTCTCTACAAACTGTGTCACTTTACTTTACAAAAATTGTCACTTATTATAGTGTAAACTTTGTTGAATTCTACAACTTTGTATGATTTATCTCTTATTCGACGTGCAGTAATTTATTGGTTGAACAGTATCACTTTCTCAACAAACACTATCACTTCTTTTCACAAAGAACTGTCACTTTTATGCATGCTGGATTTTTATTGCATCTTATTACTTCTATTGAGATTATGAATTTAACCGCATCTTATTTTATTTCCTACTTATCTAATTGTTTGTGGTGGAAAAGTGTGATGGACACCACATATTTTATTATTTTTCATTTATCGTTCATAACTTGTTTTTCTCTGATGTATTATAGCTTTCACTTCTCTCACACACGAGCCTTTGTCTTGCCTCTTTTTGGGATAACAAATATAAAATCAAGGACTCGTCGTCCGTTTTCCCACGATCTAGTTTGATTTCAATACTTAAAATGGCTACATTTATGATGATGATCATAAATCAACGCGAGTAACACAAATAACTGCATATTAGTGAAGGTTTACACGTACTATAGAGAGACGATAAAAATCTAAAAGTGGTGAGAAGGATTGAGATTGATTGTCATTGTACATTTTCGCTGTTTTCTTGTTGCATTTGTATATTCATTGTAAAAAAGTACTTTTGCTATTATTATAAAAAGTGATAATTCTTAGTGACAAAGTTACAGTATTATCATAAAAAGCGACACTATTATCTTTTGATTTAATTTTTATTTGTCTTATTAAGATTGGTCATGTTATGTATGACTTGAGTATGTTATGATGTTATGAACGTGTTGGGTAGTCATAGTACTTGATAATTGTATTGGTGTACATGTATTGAATTTACTTGGTGATATGCAAAAGGGACTACGTTTAGTACAAAAGTGACAGCCTTAAGTGTAAAAGCGACACCTAGTATTTTTTGGTAAAATTTTTTATTGAAAAAGTGACAAACTACATGGTTACAATTTAATTGAACTAGTAACTTGACTAATATAATTACAGTGATAAGTTTTGCAAAAAGTTATAGCTTTTAGTGCAAAAATGATTGTATTTTGCAAAAAGTGACTACTTTTAGTACAAAAGTGGTTGTTGTTAGTGCAAAAATGTCCGCTTTTAGTGTAAAAGGTGACACGTGTTATTTTTTGGTAAAAATGTATTAATTGAAAATGTGACTTAAACCTTAGTTTATATATTAAATGAAAAAGGTGGCACATATAAGTGCAATAACTTGGTTAATATAATTTGTACACTAATACGTTTTGCAAAAAGTGATACTTTTTTACAAAATATGACACATTTTGGTACAAATGTGGCAATTTTCTACATAAAAATAAACAAGATAGCACTTACAGTAAAAGTCTATTATGTTATTTATTTCATGACAAAGCTACTAACATTAATAGCCAAAACAACAATAATAAATAACAATGATTTTCAACTCACATTATTATATTTTAATTTAAATAATTATTTATAATATAATGTGTAAAAGTGACACATTTAGTGGAAATGTGACAATAATAAGTGAGAAAGTGATATATTTAAGTCCACAAGTAACAATATTTTTTAATAAAGAGTTCACAAAAAATGAATCTTATAATATGTAAAAGTGACATTTTTTAGCACAAAAGTGATACATTTTAGCAGAAAAGTGATAATATTTATGCACAAAGGAAACCAAAATATCAGAACAACCAAAATAATACATAAAGCCTCACAATAGTAACTATTTGGCATCAACATACAAAAAAACTGCAAAGCGACATCAAATGAAAGCAATATTAAAACTGTCGATTACATATCTATAACAAAATAAACATTTATGAATTAATTGAACACCTCATAATCATTGAGAAACTATAAACTCATAGTTATTTCTACAAGCATCTTCCAAAATCCTATGCACAATCAACAAAAATGAACCAAAAAAATAAAAATTAGACATTGTGCTTTTGTGAGTCTACATGCGATAACAAACTGTACAAATATTGGCTAATCCCCAAAAGCAAGTAAATATAACAACATAGCGTTTTCTATTTTTCTTTTGCTTTTAACAGCATTATAGTAATCAAGTGTACGAGGCTACGTTATGCGCCAACCTCTCCACTAATTTTTTTCTTTAACTTTTAACTACATTATAATCAAGTGGTGATTCGTCCTTTCAGTCTTTATTTAAGTTGTCATAGCCATTGTCACAAATCAATCCCTATTTACAAGGTGCAAGCGTTAGATTTGATAATTCTTATAAATATTTATATAATTACTAATTCTATGCAATCCACCTCCATTTCCTTAACAATGTATGTGTGCATTACTCTCTAAATCTAATTTTGAATGCAAGGATAAAATACAATTTAGATTTCTGAAATTTTTTTCTCTTCCTTTGAACTCTTTCTTCAACCTATCAAACAAAAAATAAAAAATAAAATTACACTCAAACACATTATACATTTTTATCCAATAAGATTATTTTGTCATTAGAGAATATAATAGTTACACGTTGAAAGAATCATAAAACATAGAGATAACGAATTTTCCACAACACATAACAATACTAATAAGGCTTATTTGATCTATACTCCAATCTTACTTCATTAATAAAATAATCCATGTATGTAATTCCAAAGATCAATTCAAAAAACACAAGTAGTCAATTTGAACAAATATATAACTTACTCTCTTACTCATGAACCTGAGATTACCAACACTGAAACAAAATAATAAAAGAACCAGCCCATGCAATTTAAAAACAGAGTATTTCTCTTTATTGCAACATTTTCATCATTAAGAGGTATTACCAGGGACAAAATCTTAAAAAATCTGAGCATGCACCAAAAAACTCATTGAGGCATTTTCACAAACACATACTAGGCAAAAAAATAACTCACCGATTATAATCAGCAAATGATCAACGCCCCTAGGTTGAAGCGAAACAGATTCAACTTTAAATTAATTTCCTTAAAAAAGATCATTGCAAAACCCTCTATTAAAATCATGTTAGTTTTAAATCTTAAATCAAAGCTAATCACCACTACAAGTTAATGAAGACAAAACTGAAAACTTGAATGGGCAAAAGCTAGAAATATATTAAAAATAAAAATTACCAAGAGGCTTTGAAATACGGGAGTTGAAATCCTGGTTGGCAACAACAACCGTCGATTTCGAAGAACCAAACACGGCCCCGCACGATAATTACAAATCGCATCTTCTACATTGAGGATGACAAAAATTAAAGACACCATTTGATTGGTGGCACGCGTCTCGATAGTTTGACGAGTGGGTCAAGGTTTGAACTGTGGGACGCTAAAGAATTGTATTTTGATTCTTCTTTTATATTCTTTTATATGGATCCGATAATTGGACGAGTGGGTCAAAGTTTGAACTCCACCACACAGTAAAATGATTAATGTGATCGTCACATTTGAATATTTGCCTTTAATTAATTAGTTGTTTCTTTTTCCTTTTTAATCAATTAATAATTAATTATTTTCTAAATTCATATTTCTCATAACTTGGATTTAAATTTACAGTATAAAAAAATAAAAATAAAATATTAATTGATCCCCACAAAAACGAACTTAACTGACATTCATCTTCCCGGCGCACACCACCACATCTCAATTTCTGTGCAGACGGAAAAAATTATAAAATTTCACACTCACCTCTCTCTCTCCCAGCAGTGGCGCTAACACCCATGAGCTCGCTACTACTGCCCCGCACACCGCCGCCGTCGCCGTCGCCGTCGCTCTCCGCCGCCGCCCCATTTCTGTCGCCGAGAGTCCACATCCCTGCGCACGTATACAAGCACCCAGCCGCAATCCTCCTCGAGCTATGCACCTCCATGAAAGAGCTCCAGCAATTCCTCCCCCTCATCATCAAAAACGGCCTCTACAACGAGCACCTCTTCCAAACCAAGCTCGTCAGCCTGTTCTGCAAATTCGGGAGCCTAAACGACGCCGTCAAGGTGTTCGAGCCCATCGAATCCAAAATTGACCCACTCTACCACACTCTCCTCAAAGGCCACGCGCAGCAGTCCAATCTCGACGCCGCCTTCAGATTCTTCTGCCGGATGAAGCGCGACGGAGTCGCCCCCGTGGTGTATAATTACTCGAATTTACTGAAAGCCTGTGCCGATAATTTCGACGTCAGGAGGGGTAAGGAGATTCACGCGCAGCTGGTGTTGAATGGTTTCTCGGACAATTTGTTTGCCATGACCAGCGTGATGAATTTATACGCGAAATGTAGAGTTGTTTATGATGCCTACAAGATGTTCGATAAAATGCCCGAGAGAGACCTGGTGTGCTGGAATACCGTAATTTCAGGGTTTTCACAGAACGGGATGCCACACAGGGCGCTAGAGCTGGTTTCGATGATGCAGCGAGAAGGTCATAGCCCCGATCTCGTCACCATTGTTACCATTTTGCCCGCCTCGGCGAACATCGGAGGTCTAAGGACCGGGAAATCGATTCACGGCTATGTTTTGAGACGTGGGTTGGAATCGTATGTGAACGTCGCCACCGCTTTATTAGACATGTACGCGAAATGTGGGTTTGTCGGGACCGCGAGACGGATTTTCGATCGCATGGGTTCGAGAACCGTCGTCTCGTGGAATTCGATGATCGATGGTTATGCCCAAAGCGGCGATTCGGATAAAGCATTGAACTTGTTTCAAAAGATGTTAGACGAGGGAGGGTTAAAGCCGAGTAACGTTACTGTAATGGGTGCTCTACACGCGTGTGCCAATCTGGGCGATATTAACCGCGGCCAGTTTATTCATGGCCTGGTCACTCAGTTAAAACTCGATTCCGATGTTTCTGTGGTGAACTCCTTGATATCGATGTACTGCAAGTGCAAGAGAGTCGATATAGCTGCAGATTTATTTAACAAACTTAAAAACAAAACGTTGGTCTCGTGGAACGCTATGATATTAGGCCACGCGCAAAACGGTCAGACGGTCGAAGCTATAAAGCTCTTCTGCAGGATGCAGAAACAACACACGAGACGCGACTCGTTCACGTTGGTTAGCGTTATAACCGCTGTGGCCGAGTTGTCGGTCTTGAGGCAGGCGAAATGGGTACACGGGCTTTCGATAAGGGCGTGTTTGGATAAGAACGTTTTCGTTATGACGGCCCTTGTCGACATGTACGCAAAATGCGGGGCTATTCGTAGAGCGAGAGAGCTTTTCGACGCGATGTGTGAAAAACACGTCACGACATGGAATGCTATGATAGATGGATACGGAACGCATGGTTTCGGAAAAGAAGCAATTGAGTTATTCGATAAAATGAATATTGATCCGAACGAGGTGACGTTTTTGTGTATAATCTCGGCGTGTAGCCATTCGGGCCTCGTAGACGAAGGCAAGCGTTACTTTACCATGATGAAGAACGAATACGGGCTAGAGCCGTCGATGGATCATTACGGGGCGATGGTTGACCTTCTCGGCCGCGCAGGTCAACTCGACGAGGCTTGGAATTTTATTCAGAAAATGCCGGTCGAGCCTGGGATTAACGTGTTTGGCGCCATGCTCGGAGCTTGCAAGATTCACAAAAACGTCAACTTGGGAGAGAAGGCTGCTGACAAGTTGTTCGATTTAAAGCCCGAAGATGGCGGGTACCATGTCTTGCTGGCGAATATATACGCGATCGCGTCGATGTGGGATAAAGTGGCGAAAGTTCGAACCTTGATGGAGAAAAACGGGATCCGGAAAACGCCCGGATATAGTTCGGTGGATTTGAAGACAGAGATACACACTTTCTATTCTGGGAGCACGGGCCATCCTCAGTCGGAAAGGATCTACGCGTATCTTGAGAAATTGATGGATAGGATTAAGGCGGCTGGGTATGTTCCGGACACGAGCTCGACTCACGACGTGGAGGATGATGTGCAGGAGCAGTTGCTGAGCACGCATAGCGAGAAGCTTGCGATTTCGTTCGGGCTCATTAGTACGAGCCCGGGGACGACGATTCATATTAGGAAGAATCTTCGGGTTTGTGGGGATTGCCATAACGCGACGAAGTATATATCGCTCGTGACGGGAAGGGAGATAATCGTGCGGGATATGCATAGGTTTCACCATTTCAAGAACGGGACGTGCTCGTGTGGAGATTATTGGTGATCGCCCGCTGGTTTTAGCACGTTACCAATGAAACTAGAGTTGATGTTTGTATGAATAGCATATCATTGTAAGTGAACCTTGATTTTGAAATGGAATTGTGTTGAAATTGAGGTGAGATGGGCTTAGACACTTGTTGGGGACAACATTGTAGTGAACTATTTACAGTTTCAATGACATTTTACCAAATTACAAAATAATTGATATTTGCCTGTAATGAACGTTGTTACAAATCTAACTCCCCCCAAAAAGAAATAATATTGATAAATAAATAAAACTTGTGATTGCCTAAACCATTCAGCTAGAATTTTCTTCTTTTTTCTTCATAGAATCAATTTTCTTAAGTGATGGACCACTGTTGAACGGTTTTGAGAATATTAAAACACACTTTTCTTTTTGAGAAAATATTCAACCCCTTTCTGGACACAAATATCCTATCCGTTTATTATATTCTCTTTTATCTCAAGAAAAGGTAGTGCACTATGAGTCGAGCTACACGAGTTCGGCTCGCTTCAGGTCCAACTCGAGCCTGAGCTCAAAATAAAAGCTCATTTATGAGCTTGAGCTCATATTTAAGCTTGCGAGCGGCTCGTTAATAAGTTCGCGAACTATAAATATAATACATACACATTTTATTATATACTCCATCTGTCCCACAAAAATAGTTCACTATTCAATTTTCGTCCCACAAAAATAGTTCACTATTCAATTTTCGTCCGTCCCACAAAAATAGTCCAGTTACCATATTTAACGTATCATTAAATTTTCATTTGCACACATACCCTTAATTAATATTTTTGAAATATTAGTTTTCTACCTCGTAAATTGAAAATTGATAATTACAATGCAAAATATCACTATTCCAATAACAAATATACTAATTTCAACACCGAATTTATATTTGTTAAGTTTAATGAGCCAAACTCGAGTCTTCATTTTTTCAGGTTCGGTAAAAACTCAATCCAAAAATCGAACTCGTTAAGTTTTGAACAAACCGAACCTCAACATTCAAAATCTCGGCTCGACACGGTATCTTTAACATTGGATTATTACTATAGGCCTTGTTTGGTCTAAGACTGCGAATATCAGGATTGAGATTCTAAAACTCAATCCTCATTTGTTCTACGACTCAAATTTTCAACCCACGACCAACAATTTCTTACACCTAACCAACACTCATCTCTTTTATCACATCATCATTATATTAAAAAAATTTATATATTACTAAATATAATAATACATTATCATCCATTTTTAGACATGATTTGATATCAAATACAATATAAAAATACATTATCATCCATTTTTTTGAAATAATTAACAAACAAATTTTTTTAATATTTACAAAATTATGAAGATTCAAGGTTTAACTCCAACCGATCTTAATCCAAACAACCCACAAGCAATTAGTGAAATGGAAAAAAAAAAGAGTGTGAAAAAGCAAAGAGAAAAAAAAGTAGAATAAATTAATAGAATATTCCAAAGCAAGGTATCTAGGGTTTGTATATATAGCCTCCGTCTCTCGCTCCCATCGGTCTCTCTCTTTTCTACTATCTATTCTAACGCAAAACCCTCAACGCTTAGTCGCCGCAGTTGAAAAAAAAGATAAAAATGGAGCAGACTTTCATTATGATTAAGCCTGATGGCGTTCAAAGAGGCCTGGTTCGTATAATCACTTTTTTGACAGCTTTTTCCATATTTTCCCGAGAGTACAATTTATTTATTTTTTAGACGTGTACTGAAATTTGTAATTGTTCATAGACGGATTAATATTATTAACTTAACAGTTGATTTTATTTGGATGATTTTGAAGAAATGCAGTTGATCTAATGTTGTATTTACTTTTTTATTTTTTAATTTGCTAAATTTTGTCTTTCTGATGTTATTTGGTTTGATTCAGGTTGGTGAGGTTATTAGCAGGTTTGAAAAGAAGGGCTTCACTTTGAAAGGTAGCATTTTTCGCCCAGTTTTCAAATATAGATGTTCCTTTTTGTATTAATTAGGTTTAAACAATTGCTTCTGCTTTTTGATTCTCTAATCTTGTTGATATATTAGTCTGTAGATGTATATTAGTGATTGTGTCTTACTTATTGTTTTGTTTTTTTCTTGCTAACCTTCGATTTATACTCAAAGGAAATAATCAATTAGAAGCAAAGATATGTATTCTTTTTTTCCTGTTTTGCTTTTCCACCATTTTTCCTATTTCAAAGGAAATTAGGGTTATTGTTGGGATTTTAATTTCAATAAATTAAAATGCATCTGTTTTGCAAAACAGGTCTGAAGTTTATTACTGTGGATCGTGCCTTTGCTGAGAGGCACTATGCCGATTTATCTGCAAAGCCCTTCTTCAATGGGCTTGTTGAGTACATTATCTCTGGCCCAGTTGTTGCTATGGTTTGGGAGGGCAAGAGTGTCGTTTCCACAGGGAGAAAGATCATTGGAGCCACCAACCCTGCTGAGTCTGCTCCTGGGACCATCCGTGGGGATTATGCCATTGATATTGGCAGGTAAAAAAAACCTCGATTCCTTTATTTTTTGTTACTTCTAATTTGAAAAGAATTAACTTTGTAAATAAGATGCATTGTTTGTTCCATTGGTGTTTTCCTTGTAACTCTTGAAGTTTGCCTAATTTCAAACACAACTGAAAGTTTGATTGAAATGTTATAATGAGGGGGCTAATTGTATTTGTTTCATAAATGTTAATAGTTAAATATAAGACAAAAAAAGGGGCTTTTTGTAATTTTAAGATGTGTAGTACAATATTGGATTTTAAACATAAAGATACTGAGATTATTTATGTTGCAAATGCAGGAATGTTATTCACGGCAGTGATGCTGTTGAGAGCGGGAGAAAGGAGATTGCTCTGTGGTTCCCAGAAGGCATTGCTGAATGGAGGAGCAGCCTTCACTCATGGATCTACGAGTGAACTTGAGTCGATCAAACCCTAAGATTATATAACCTTTCTAATTATAATATATGTACGGGTTTTTCAAGATTTTGCTTCAATTTGAGGTGTTATAACACCCTTGTTTCAAGTCAATTTGTATCCCCGTGTTGGATTTTTGAGAACATTGATGCTTTTATTGTGTGGAGTTTGCATTTTCGTAAAACTGTTTCCCTCACTCTCTTTGTGGTCTTTTGTTTGTGCACATCCAGTTAGTTTAAGGGCCCCTAACCAAAGGGCTAGCTAAAATTGCTTCTAAGCTACTAGAGTTGAAATATTAACTAAAATTAGTGAAAGCTTGCAAGATGGTGCCATAGCTAATACTTTCAAAAATAATTCTGTTAGGTTTTGTCTATAAGAAAAAGGGATAATATGTAATTATAGATTTTGAACATTTAGGCCTCTTATCATGCTTTATTCTTCTATGTTTGGTTAGAATGATTGAGGCCTGTGTCATAGCCAATGATATAAACCAATTATTGAGTTCTTTAATTATAAGGTTAATTTTGTATTTGATTACAAATCATATCTGGCACAAGAAAGCAATCAAACAAAGCAAACGAGCCCATAGGATATAACAAAGGATAGAATTAACATTTTTTACTTCTGAGAAGGGTGAAAAATGAAACACTTAAATCATGTTTGAAAAGTGGATGATAATATATTATTTTATCGTATTTGATGTCAAATTATATCTGAAAAGTGAATGATTTATTATAATATTGTATTTAGTAGTATTTAATTATTTAGTTTTAAAAAATTATTGATTGAAGATTTGATATTTGAGTTTTAGAACAAACGAGTATTCGGTATTTTGAATCTCAAATACAGTATTTGGAATCCTAGCCCAAACCAGTCGTAAAGATATCGTTTGGTAGAAGAAAAAAGATTGCGCCTGTCATTTCTCTATTCAAAGGTTTGTTGTTGCAAAGAGCTCTACATTTAGCATTACAGATTTCACAAATACTTGGTCGAGCAAAATAACAGAAAAAGCCCAAAACACTACTACGTCAAACTTCGATGATAAGCACAAACTGTATCTTTTCTAGTTGGACGGGCACACACCAAAATGAGGAGAAACAAGAACAGAATATAGAGAAGTTATTATTAGTACTACCAGACTAGCGACTGAGAAGGGTATAAGAGGGCAAGTCTTCAAGCCGTGCAACGTCATCTTGCAGAAGCTCTCTCTCCAGCTGACGACGAGTAGCTTTCATCACAGTCTGAGTGTTCATTATAAAATGATGTGTAAGAATTACCAAAAAAAGGAAAAAGAAGAGGTATATGCAGGTTTAGTGGATACTTACATTGAAATCCATGTAAGAAGCATGCATGGCAAGCCATTGATGGTCCATTAGCTTGAATGTGATACAATATAAGAGGTCAAACGCCGATTCATTTTCTGCTGGGCAAAAACATGGAATACAACTCAGCAAATCATGTGTCTAATTCATTTCGTGACATCTCTCGCATAGGGTAAGAAGAGTGCGATGCAAACCATTACCTGTAAGCAACTTCAAGAAGGTTGCTCCCACAAATGTTCTAGGCTTCACTGCAAAGGTGAGGCCAAGAGATTAGCACAAACTGCAATTTTTTATTTTTTTTTCGACATTCACTTTTCAAAAAAAAAAAAAAAGTTTGAGCTATTGGGTTTCTGTGCACAACTCATGCCGAGATAAACTATTGCCTGCAGTATAGCAATTCTACTCAAAAAACCAGTATTCTTAAGTTAGCAAGGAATGAAATATGACACACAACCAAGTGTTTATCCCTGTTAAAATTCTTCAATCACATCCAACACAAGTACAAACCAGAAAAACATAGAAAAAGGGATATTTACCACATTTTCTGAACTAAACAAGAAATGGAAAGATCAGTAAGACACATCAATGGCTGATTTATTCAATACTATTATGATGATGCATGTGAGATTAAAAGGTCAAAATTGTTTATTTACTGGCGCTAAAACAGAGACAGGCTGCTTCAGAACAAGCTTAAGAAAATAAAAGGACTTAAAATAATACTCGGGAGGTCCCAGATCCATGGAAAAGAGAGACTAAAAAAAATATATTTAAAATAAAATTAAAAAATACACACAAGATCATTCTAATATTACTATCAGAACGTTCAACTAGTTACCTGCTTCAAGGTCAAGCATCTGGATTAGCATGAATGTGATGTTGACACCAGCTACAGCAAAGGGATACTCCCACAATGCACGATCACCTTCCTTCTTCCGAAGAAGATCTTGAAAAGATTTCTATGTGAAAACATTTTGCTTAGTTTTGCGGGAATAAAAAATTCACAATATATACATTGAAGAGAAACTAAAGACATACTATACATGAGAACCAACGAAAAAGTCCCTTTCAGCCACAACAAGGCATGAAAAATTGGGTTGCCCTTTGGGACTACTTTGATAAATGAAGATCTTGTCTTAAAACATTTTTAATACTTTAATATGTGTAGTTTGAGCAACACACACACGTGTAATATATAACCAGAAAAAGATACAAGATTAGTTAAGAGATAACAAGTTCAACCAAAACAACATAGTTAATGAAGGGCAGAAAGTACCATTGTTGAGTAACACACACACGCACACATATATATGCAGAGAGAGAGAGAGAAGAGAGAAGAGAGAGAGAGAGACATACTGGAAAGTTTCTCGCGAAGTATAACAAATTTTCCAATGATATGAAACCACCACCCCTAATAAAATAAAACCCAAATGTTAAAGGTTACAAGCAATGCAATGAGTAAAATATAAGCTTGGTCCAGCAATGGAAGTTCAGGCATACCTAAAATCAGTAGATGGATCTTTTCCCTGCCAACCCATTTCCTTCCACTGCTCTGATACTAAACCATGGAGTTCCTCCCCAGGAAAGGCAGCACGCCACAATGCCCTTAAAGCTTCCTGAAAGCAAAAGCCAGAAAAAAAAGAAAAAGATGAGATAGTGGCACTAAAATTTATATGCATTAGCTAAGGAAAGGCTTTCACTGAGACTGCAAAATCTTTATTAGCAGCTTTATGAACTTTAGCAGTTTTATGAACCATACCTGATGTTCTGGCACAGAACTATCATAGTTCATATCTATCCGGTTCTGTAGCCTTAGCAGACATTCCTCCTGATGCATACAGAAATACAATAACATAAGAATCTAGTGAAGAAATATGGGCAAAAACTTTAAAGAATAATGAAATGCTACTATTTGAATATCTGGATCTCAATACACACTTTAGGAGCCCCAACTGTTAAATTCACAAATATATAACTGTTAAATTCACAAATATATGCAAGACCAAAGCGAGAAAAGCAGCCAAATACAGGCAACGTATAAGTATGCCTACGCCACATTCTGACTTCACTCTGATGTGTCATCTTTTCAACTAGAAATAGACTATAATTATAGAGTATATAAGAAAGTAATCAACCCAGCAGTCAGTGATGGAATATGCACAAAACAGTAAACAAACAACAGAGACCATAAACTCCAAAGAATTCAATGTATCAGATATTACCTGTGCAGGTGTCAAATCAAATGATGGGCGAGCATCACTATCTCTTCTTTGAGCACAAACACATGAAAGGCCTCTGCCTAGCCATGCAGCAGATCCTGCCACAACCTCCACTGTAACAAAAGAACGATTGGAAAATATAAACAGGGAAAGATGCTGGTATATATGTCAAGGTATATGATATGATAAGTGTTTATACGTATAAAAAATGACAGAATACAAGTCGATGCAACATTGATCCAAAAAAGAATGCAGCACACTGATATCTCGGAGTCAATTTTTCTCCAAGTAGATATCTGCAAATTTTCATATACTTTGATAATATCATGTTTTGTTTACATAACATAGATCAAACACCACACATTATATTGAATGGTAAAAAAATATTTAAGATCCAGGAAATTCAGAACATCGATCACATATACTCTAATTACCGCAGCTACATGAATAAGGAGAAGGATAAAAACTAAAAAGAAAAAGAGTCCATATATTAGATTCTACTTTATCAGAAACCTAACATAATAGCCAAAAAAAAAAAAAAAAGAATGAGAGAAAGAAAAGAAAAGGAGGAAATAGAAAAAATGAATCATGAGTACCTCTGAAAAGGAAACAATGTGAGGAAACCTGATCAAGCAAATAAAATGATGCAATTTACAAATTAACAGAAAATCAAGATCATAGTCGTAGAAGGTCCCATATGTGAGAATGTTTTAAGTGAATCATAGTCAATATTAAGATCTTATCAAAACAATAAATCTGCTAATCCTTTCTATTTTAGAAATTATGTTTTCACACTAATAGTAAGACTTATAATGAGAGAAAGCCCCGTTGCCCTCAAACATATTAAACAGCGACACAAAATATATCCAACAATACATTTTTATAATAACACACTCCATGAAAAACAGGAAAAACGTAAAATACCAAGTTCACAAGATTGCTATACATCTCAAGGCATACCTATCAAATTAAGAACACACAACACTAAAAATACAAAGAAAAATTGCAAATAAACTCGGAAACACGAAAAAATAAAACTAACCACAAATCTCAATACAAGTAGGCATCAATTAACGCAATATTCTCAATTTAGTTACTCTCCAACATTCACTTCAGACCTTCGTACACAATTATATAAATACACACACAAACACAGTGGAGAGCGAAACGAGAACCAGGATATAAAATGTTAGGTAAACAATGAACAGTAAGGAGAGAGAAAAATTACTAAAAATAACGGGAACAAAAAAAGAGAAAAAGAAAAAGGAATATACCAGAAGTAGAATGGCACGCGTTTCCTCGATCGAGGCCCTGAGAAATTCGCCTCACTGCGACAAACGATCCTCCTCCTCCTCCTCTATCATCCATTCCGCTGCTGCTGCTGCTGCTCCTCAATCACTTATCAGTCGAATTCCGAACTTCTCCGAAAATTTTCCTCCAATCCAAACACGCCTTATCTCACAGTTGCTTCCAATTCGATTTCGCAAACCGAATTCGAATCTCGAAAACTTGACACTGAATGCCGACGGAGTTGGAATTTGGATTGGCCGGTGCCGTTTCTTGAACCGTTCACTATCAGAAAACGGGAAACTCATTCGTTAGTGTTTCAAGATCTGCCAAAAATCAAAAACAAAAAGAAAAAAAGGAAAAAAAAAATCGCAGTTCATTTACATTTGCACGAATACATTACATATTAGTGAAAATTGTTAAGACTCTGTGTGTATGAATAGGTTGTTCGAGTCTGGTGATATGGCTGCACGGAGGTTTCTCTCTATACAATATGCATACAGATTGTGGGCGAGTATATTCTCTTGAATGAGCTTTCTCTCTCTAGAAAATGGAGGTTCAGTTTCTGTTGAGTTGGGTGGCCTGCGCGTCTGTTTTTACACACGCAGAGAGAGAGAGAGGCGTGGATTATGCTCTGGATTTTTGATAGCGTTTTTTCCTTTTTTTTTTTTATTGCATATTTTTTCCTTTTCGCCTAATTAAGCGGAGGCGATTACGATTAATTGGTCACAAAATTAAAATAAAAATTCGAAACGATAATATATATATTAATATAAATAGTTACCATATACACTGTGCATTATTCATGTTAAATGATTCAATTCAAATCCAGTCAAACAAATACATTGATTGTTTGGACATATTTTCTTCTCTTGAAATTGATCCCTCTAATCAAGTTTGATTACAGTCAATCTAATCTTTATTTAAATAAATTTATATTTATGAAGTTAATCCTTTCACTCAGGATGAAAACTCAACCTCATGATTTATTAAATAAAATTATATTTATGAAACCGATCCATTTGCTCAATATAATTATCCATTAATAAATATATAATTGACGTTCAAAATTGTATAATTCGAAAGAAAAAACAAAATATATCAATTAAAAAATAAACCAAAGGGCGATGTATACGCATCCCAAAAATTTACGAGTTTACCTCGAGTGATAAGAACACCCCAAAAACTTTTTAAAAATATTTTTTTTTATTAAATGAAACCCACAAACAACTAAGGGTGTAAATGAGCCAAACAGTTCGTGAGCTATTCGCTACCCGACTCGATAAAAGCTCGCTTGAGCTCGTTTAATAAACGAGCAAACTCTAAATTCATGGTATTCGGCTCGTTAGCTCGTGAGCGGGTTCGTTAGTGAGTTCTAGAGTGAGTTTGTTATTAAACTCGTATAAATTAAACTAATAATTTGGTTTTAATTATAATTTTTATACTTGTTCATATGAAAAATATAGAAATATATATATAAACTTATTTATTTACGTATCTTAGTAGGTGTATTATATACTTTAAAAAATATTTTATTTTATTTTTGTAATAAAGTAAAGATAATTTAATTAATAATTAATATCTTTTGAGCTCGTTTAGGCTCGATTAAACTCGAAAAAACTCATGAGCCATCGATATGTTCGTTAAAAAAAGCTCGAGTTCGAGCTCGATAATAAACGAGCAAACTTAAATTCTCTAAACTCGACTCGACTCGTTTACAGCCCTACAAACAACCTATTTTACCCCCATTTAATATAATAATAAATAAAAAGAATAATAATAAATTGAAAAAGAAAGAAAAGGAAAGTGAGAGAGTAAGTAACGTGGAGAAGAAAGAAAAAGCAGGAAGGCGGAGGAGAAATAAGAGTTTAAAAATTATGGTTTGAAAAATTCACACAATTTACTGAGTCAGAATGGAATGGGGTGAGCCATCACAAGCGATGGGTAAGTTTCTCATTTGGTTCTATTGAATTATTTATGATAGGGTTTAAAGTTTTTGAAAGAACTTGATGTGGGGCGTTCGAAGATCTTCGATTCTGGTTCTTAGAACAACAGTCGTATGTTTGACTAATAATTTCGAACATATAACATATGTTCGTGGATGCCAATCGAACAGTTTCGACCATGAAAGTTGTAAACGAATACGTTCGATATTTTTTCTCGAACACAGAGTCTCTGTTCAGAAAATTATTTTCGAACAGAGCCCCTTTGTTCGAAGATTTCTGTCGAACAGAGCGCCTTTGTTCGAACAAATATTTCGAACATAATGCTTATATTCAGTTATTATTTTCGAACACAACAAAAATTCGGAATCGATTAGAATGCTTATGTTCAGTTATTATTTTAAAATTTTAGTTGGTTTGAAATTATGTTCTTTCTATTTGACTTGAATGAATTGTTTGTTGTTGTTTGCTTATTGTTTGGTTGGGTTATGTTCTAAAATCGGTTACAAATTTCATGTTGAGAATCGCTTAAGACGGCCTAAAAAAATTTTCACAACGGTACACCGAAACTGAAATGAAACATACATTTCGAAATTAATGATACAAGATAAATATATACTAGTAGCTAGTACTAATAAATAAATTCATGTATCGTATTTAAATTGTGGTGTTTTTTTTCCAACCAACTATTGATGATGAAGATGCGGGAGGATTCAGAACAACACCAATGATTTTTATGAGAAGGCAACGAGGTTGGGGTCCATCCAATCGGGGGCCAAGAAATATTTATAGTGATGAGGCCTGAGCCGTCCAGTGGTAGATGTAGGGGTCGAGGATAATGTTCTAAGAGTTGTTGGGATTTATTTATGTTGAATTGTTATTTGTGTTCAGTACTTTTGGGTGTTTGGTAGTTCGAACTTGAGTTTTGGATGTTCAGCAGTTTAACAATGTTATTTGTTTTGTTGAATTGTTTTTTGAAAGTTGAATTATTTTTTGTGTTTAGTAGTTTTGATTGTTTGGTAACTTGTGTTTTGGAAGTTTGGTATCTTCTACCTTGTGTTTTGAATGTTAAGAGGTTGAATTATTTTGAGTTTTTTACCAAACAGAGGGGTGTTCAAAATTTAGATACGATCGAAATCACCACGTTCGAATATTATACTCGAACACAAAAGACTTATTCGGGCAAATATTTCGAACATATGGTGTTCGAAATATATATCCGAACTTTGGTATCATGTTCGAAAATTTTGTTCAAACACCTCTCAGTTGCACCAAGTACAATGCTTTCTGTTTTCAGGTCGACCCAACAGGATCTGAAAAAAACTTGAGCTCGCTGACCACTCTCTCCACTGTCTAATCTTTTAACTAATATTACCATACGATTTTCAATTCATTTCGAACGAAACCCAATTTATTAATTCATCTCTACATTCAAAACAACTCGTTGTGTTGAATGAATGAGAGTAATCTACAATCACACCACTTCTATTTGGACTACCATTACTATTTTCGGTTGGCATCGTATTCGATTCTTGAAAAACAGTGTTCGAAAATAATTATAGAATATAAAAATAATATTCGAAAAAGGTATCCGAACAACAGAGTTATGTTCGAAAATTAACCCGAACAATATTAATCTGTTCGAAAAGTATATTCGAACATATGTTTATTGTTCGGTCATAATATTCGAACATACATCAATTGTTTATTAAAACCAAATCAAACATATTCGTGACTGTCAGCCCAAAATAGTAAAAAAATCAAAAAAAAAAAAAGAGAGAGAAGAAATGACTAAAAAAATATAGATGTCAAGAATACTAACACCACTCATCTTTCGTATATTTATCCTCCATTCTACAAGTTTTAATGTGATTTTTTGTTAGGTATTGAAACAGGTTTTGGGGATGAATAAGAAGTTACGAGGATTTAATATTTTCTGTTTTGGGGTCAACTAATATTATTTTGGGGTACGTATATCCGCACATGGTATATATATATATATATATATATATTAATGTTTATATAATTATATTAATTTTATTTTTTTAATTTTAATTATATATTGTGAGTAGGGTTATTTCACCCTTTTTATTAAGACCTATTTTTGTCTAAAATAACTTGGAGTAAGCTCATAAATTTTTGAGGTGCGTATATCCGCGCCCTAAACCGAAATGCACTTAAAAACGTACTAATTAAGTTTTAACACAATCATATTACATTTGAACAAAGAGATTGTCGAATCATTTCCTAGAACTAAGTCAAAGTCTTGAGTCTTGATTATGAGTATAAACCAAGCAATAATCGATGATATATGAACATTTTATCACTAATTTATTGGTGATATTTTGCATTTTAATTCTTAAAAAGTCAAAATTAATCAATTTAACTGAAATGTCCAAAATCTCAAATATATGTGTCATATGCTCAATAAATTTTAACAATAATTCAAATTTTCAACAACAATTGAAGTTAAATTGTATAAATTTAAAAACTTATTTACATAGCTAATATTATCATCTTACTACCACTCCAAGGATATTGGAGGTATATTGGCATTTTAGCTAATTAAAAACTATTCCCTTCATTCCACAAAAATAGTTCAGTATTTCATTTTTGTTCGTTCCACAAATATAGTCCAGTTATCATATTTAACATATCATTAATTTTTCATTTCTACACTACCCTTAATTAATATTTTTGAAATACTAATTTTCTACAAGATAAATTGAAAATTGATGATTACAATGCAAAATCTTACTATTCTAATAACAAATACACTAGGTCCAACACTGATTTTTATGAGTATTAACTGACATTAATATATTAAAAAAGAGTATAATTAAAAAATACTAACTAAATTAATGACTTAACTATATAAACTACAAAATTTTTAATTTGTGTAAAACTAATCACATGACTATCGCATTGAGTAATAATTTGTGGGACATTCATCAAATCGGTATATTGGAGGTATAAATATTGGGATGGAAGGAGTAATAATTTGTGGGACATTCATCAAATATTGGAGGTATAAATATGTATGTAATATTAAGTATAAGATGAATTTCATCCTATCAACCCAATTCTCTTTAACAATGTCTAGTTGATGCAAATGTGATTCGCTCAATAATTCAAGTTCAACATGAGAATTATGTTACATATATCATATAGTATCTAAGGAATGATAAATTGTTTGCAAAACATTGATTAATTAATATAATGGGATTTGATCTTAATTCCTTTCAAAGGGAAGGCTAGATTCTCACATGGCATGTTGGGCAAAGCGTGGCCCATATCATCATGTGTTAAATTAAAAGTTAATTTTGACCCTACCCACCACACACCCCCAATATATTTGTAGTTTGCTTGTGGTTACATGTATAATGATCTAAAAGCCCCCTCCAAGTCATGCTCATGGCCTACACGCATGAGGTTATATATAAAGTTGGGAAAAAAATATATTTTTCTTTTTTTTTTAATCGTCAGTACAAATCGAAATTACTGTAATGTGAGTATTTATTCGAGTCAGATATACTTAGATTTCACTAAAAAAATATATCATCACATATTCAACCTAATGATGCATATATGTGTAGATTCGAACTTAGACATCAAAAGTTAAAAAATTTAATCCTTAATGTTTTTCAATTGATTTATTTCTTTAATATTGAAGCAATTACGTTTGCATTGTATAATTCTTCTAACCTTTTAGGAGTGAAATTTATCTCTTTCTTGAGAAGGGGAATATGAAATTTTTAGGGATGGGGTTGAAATGTTAAAAGTTTAATAATTATATTTAAATAATTATACAAATTTGATGAAGTTTAAGGGATCAGTGATCATCGTCCACCTTTTCTAATGACTTTAGTTATATACACTGCTTAGCTGGAAGAGTTGAAGTGAAACTTAAAAGAAATTGGTTATGAATCTTAGTATAAGAAAAAATAAAAACTTAAACCCCACAAAATCTTAGAGAGGAATATTGTGCTTAGAAAATAATGGGTTAATAAGATAATTGAAGTTGATTTAAAAAAAAAAAAAAAAAAAAAGTTGGTTTGGCTTTGGCAGAAAAGGCAGGCATTTTTTAATTTGGGGCTCTTATGACTTTCATGTGCCAACTCAATGCTTTTGTTTAGTGGTCCAAATTACTCTTTGCTTTCACCAAAAGGTTCCTCAAGGCTCAATATTGTTTAGTATGCTTCAAACTTTTATATATATATATATATAATATATATGTATGTATATAATTTTGCCATGGATTTAATAAATATTATTTAAAAGAGTTAATAGTACCACTTAATTGAGTAAATAATATGTATTGCATTCGAGTCAATAATATAACATTCTCGTGCACCTATAATTGTATTATTAATTCACTTTATAAAAATTAAAACTTGACGTGACGTGTGATTTTCAAAAGAAGAAAATAAAACATTAGTAAACATAATTTTCTCCCAAGGTCACATGACATTACTTTCAATTTGTGCATTACTGATGACAATTCTACATGCAACTAACATATAAAGGAGAGACTTGATCCCATATATGTTTCAACATCAAAGTGCTCACACTCATGACCAAATTAATATTAATCAGGGCCCTCATGTTTTGTTTTTCCCTATATATCATTGCACCATGAATACTGAAGAACTTAATATTCTCAAGTTTTAATTTTAAGATAAAAAAAAATAGTTATTACTCCCTCCGAAAAACAATAGGTACACTTTTATTCGAGTATACCGTTAAAAAAAATGAGAGTAAGAAATTACAAATATTAATATATTAACAATAATAATTATAGCCAACATTTCATATTCTTTTCTAATCTTAAACCATCCATTAAAAAAAGAATCTCCAAAAGAAGCATTCACTTTTCAAATATATATATATATATATATATATTGGCTTTCAAAGATAAAATTTGAATCTTGTGAGTGCAAAAAAGAAATAAAAGATGAATCGAAAAGCAACATTTAGTTTATTCATTAATTTACTTTAAGCATCTTATAGATTCTTGGATCCCCCAATTTGGACATGGCAAGGAGTATTTATTTATTAATCCTTGGTACTTTGGTGTATCTTTTTTTTTCATGGTCCAAGCAAAAGAATAAAAATAAATAATATAAAAATGTAACATTAATAAATATAAATAGAAGGGTACAACTATATCCAGCCAGGTGAGAAATATAACTTCAACGGGTGGTCTTTGAGACTAGACTCGGTCAAAATCAGACGTGATGGTCATGTTGCACTGACCATTATCCAAAGATTATAGTATACAATTATAGGTAGATCACAATATTCTATTTAATTTTGCAGTTTATTACTAAAAAATATTGTTATCGAAATTTATTGTAGGATAGAACCCAGTTTGTGATTGAATTAATTAAAGTGTAAAATACTCCCTCCATCCAAAAAAGATAGTCCATTATTCCATTTTCGTCGTCCCACAAATATATTTCATTTACCATGTTTAACATATCATTAATTTTTTATTTCCACACATATCCTTAATTAATATTCTTGAAATACTGGTTTTCTACCTCGTAAATTAAAAATTGATGATTACAATGCAAAATTTTACTATTCCAATAACAAATATACTAATTCAAACACTGATTTTTATGAGTATTAATTAACATTAATAAATTCAAGAAGTGCATAATTGAAAAATACTATCTAAATTAATGATTTAACTATATAAACTACCAATTTATTAATTTGTGTGAAATCAACCGTATGACCATCAAATTGAAACGAAGGAGTAATAAAATACAGGTAGAATTAAGTTTTGATGATACCTTAGATATAATAACTATCCTTCATGGGAAATAATGTTGGTGATTAGATTATTGAACATTGGGAGTAGTATGGGATTTCAATAATATTATTTCCATATTGGGAGTAGGATTATCTTTGGGGATCAAGCTTTAAGCACAGAGTACAACCATATTATGGGCAATAATATAAGGTTGATCTAGATCCAATGTTCTTTTGAGATTTGAGAATCATGGGATTTCTAGGAATGATGATCAGGTAGGATCTCTATGAAATATTATTGTATTGATGTAGCTTAAAAGAGAAGCGATTTTTTTTTTTTTTTTTTTAATTCCTTCGTTTTATGAACAAAGGTAAATAAGTAATTTCAGTCATATTAAGAACAATTTTATAATACAAACTCACATTGTGTGAGATGGTACCTAGTCTCCTATATTCCACCCCAATTTTCCCACTTTATAAAATGATTCGCTTTTTAACAAAATAATAATAATGATAAATAAATAAATAAAATTATAATTTTCTTGATGGGGCAAAATTTTTAATTCTAGTTTGTAAATATGTTGAGCTATGGCCAATTGATTTGATTTAAATTTGTAACTCAACCCGATCCGAAAACCCAAGTTAGACCCGAATCGACATTCTTACTTAACCCTACTTTTGTGCTCAGTTATAATCAAGTTATTTAAATTGACCTAACTAGAAAAATAGAGAGCTGTTAGTTCTAGGCATTGCAAAAGTTGTGTAAATGTTACATCATTTGATAAGAGGGCTTCAACTCTCAAGGCATTACATAAGAAGTTGAATTTCATTTAAATTGGTGATACAAGTGATTGGTGATATAGATTGTTTGAGCCTTCATGGAACATCTTAATTTTCTGCCCATACCACTTTTGATATTTGTGTTCAAAAATAAGTGATGGTAAAAGTTTTGGATATAGAATAAATAATAAAATTAAGATGGACCAAATTTAAGTTGTTCTTGTGTGGAGACAGAAAAAAGGTTACCTTTTTAGCTAACTAGCATATTTTTTGTTTTTTCCCTACCTAAAAAGTTGAAGAGATTTGATAGGAATCTATGCCCAAGTATTTTTCTATTAAAAAGGAAAATTTAAAGAAAAAAAAAACTTGAAAGTGGTGTTTCAAGAACAATGCATTAGAAAACAGTTAAATACAAGCCACTCTTTAATATTCATTAAAGATGAATCATAAATCCCAACACTAACTTATTTATAAGTTTCTTTATTATATATTTTGTTTTACTAATATATATTCATATATTATTCATAAAAAATATCATTATTATTATATATATATTAAATAATAAAATATATTTAAAAATCAAAAATATCACCCTGGACGGGATGGATACGAGTGGAGGATGTG
Source organism: Phtheirospermum japonicum (assembly GCA_014905375.1). Classification (NCBI taxonomy): domain Eukaryota; kingdom Viridiplantae; phylum Streptophyta; class Magnoliopsida; order Lamiales; family Orobanchaceae; genus Phtheirospermum; species Phtheirospermum japonicum. The sequence goes on from BMAC01000219.1 coordinate 948,109, forward strand.
AGTATTTGGACTCACCCCGTCTCACACTACAAAAAAACCGATAAATATTGACGGGTATAACCGTAAGCAAATACGTCGGTATCCCTATCTATCAGAATTACCAACGCTTTGCCGATGAGTATTTCTTGTCGGGAAGTCCCTGGCCGCTGATCAGCTACCCATACGGGTATATGCGCACGTCGACAAATGTTGACAGGTATGGCACATCGCCAAACGCCAATGGGTATTGCTCGTCGACAAATGCCGACGTTACATAGCCGTTAGGATTCTTTGAATTTTGTCGACGGCTCATAGCCCGTTGGCATTCTATTTTTTTTAATATTATTTTTTTAACTTGTGTAACAAATTAAAAATTAAATATGAAACATAATTTGGAGGTGCTAAAAAATATTAAAATGAAATATAACAAATAAGTAATTAACATTCTAAAATGTATACGGTTTAAATCAAATATCAAATATAAATATTCTGTTGAGGCCAAGCCGCTCTCATCTTGCGGCGACTTCCTCCTTCACCTGCTGATGGAGCATCGCCTAGATCAAGAGTCGTTCATGCGCATGCGCTTTGCACACCGCCTAGAGCTGCTCCTGATGAGCCTCTCGTTTGCATCGAGTTGAGTCTCAACCTAACTTTTGAAAGCATGCAGCTGTATCTGGAACTCCGTGACACGACTATCTGGAGTAGAGGAGGTGTCGCCTCTGAAAGTTTTCGAATCCAAAAGACTCCCTAAGTATCTCATGCCAAATCGACGACCCTTCTTCACTCCGGTGGTCTTTAGATAGACCTCGTCCTCGTCAGCGTCGGTAGGGTCCTGTGATGCCCCACGTCTCTCATCCAGACGTCTCTGATACTTCTCCTGTAATATTTTGATTGATATATAATTTATTTTAATTTGTATTAAAAATGAAAGATACACACACACACACACAATACTTACAACTGTTTAATGTGATACAAGATCAGTGAATGTGACGTCGAGTCTCTGGTGCATAGTCAAGAAAAGTTTGAATGTAGTTGGTTCCCTAGCAATATCCTCACGATGTATTAAATATTTAAATTACATTTTAGTTTACCACTAATTATGAACTAATTAATTACTTAACAGACAAATTTACAAACACATTTAAATTTACCAACGAGATGACGTGCATTACCAATCGCAGTTCGAGACCCACCTCTGTACTTCGATATCCCAGTACCAGCGCCGCCGGACTCGCTCATCCTATTCCTACTCGTCTGCTTGTGCTGCCTCTTATTCTCCGGTTTATGAAACTCCACTACCCACCTTCTCGAGATGTCCTCGCTCACGCATGAGAGCACTCTCTCTCGTGTTCTCCACTTTTACTTCCACTCGTTGAGGCGACTGCGCCACGATTGAGCCATAAATTTATAAAAGTTACGCTATACAATCTTCTTAGAATATAAACTCGGGTTCCATTGTACAAAACAAAATAATTTGATTAATATAAAACTATTATACATAACTTTTGAAAATATTAGTTTATATTATTTGTTAATTATTAGAAACTCGGGCCACCACAACTCACGATAAGGCTGGAGAATATGCTTGTATTTATACTCATTGGGTGTACACGAGACTCGTGGATCACTTGAAGAATTTTCATTAACTTGTCGAATGATTGCGCAAATATTATGATTAATTAGAGCTAATATATTAATATAAAGAGTTTATTATAAATGAAAGTTAAATTAAAAATACTTATCTTAGAGTCAATACCAAAATATGATGATATGATCTTTGTATGTACTAACAGCGAATGAGGTGGCAGAGATCATGTCATCGTACAAAGGCGGAATCAATATAATTGTGTTCTATACTTCATAGTTACGTGAAAAAATACTGTTCGTGTACCATAAAAATGGGGAAAAGAATAGCATATGGGGTGAGTTTAAATCCGAGTCCGGTGTAAATTAGCTGTCAATCTATATGGATGGACCTGGGCTGCTTGAGCATTGTAGGGGCCAATGGGTCTGATTACCTATTGTTTGGTATATGGTGGTGAGCTCAGGCCCACACCCGTTACTTTCATTAACAACCCAAGCAGCCCATCTGACATGACAGTAGCATGATTTGTTTGGTACAACTAAATTACAAAAAAGGTAAGGACCCACTACTTCCAAGAAAACCCCCAATCCAACCCAACCAACCCAACCCAACGCGCACACACACACAGAGGCTTAAATGTAATTATGCATGCATATATATATATATATAGATTATATAGTAGTAACCCCCTCTTCCAACCACACACACAAGAATAAAAAGAATAACAATTATCATAAGAGACATCAGTTGATTAAACTAGCCTTTGAATTAAAAAGTAAGATTTAAGCATCACAAACAAGGCAAAAAACTAGTACAAAAACTTGCGTAAGATGATCTCACAGCAAAATAGTGTTTTTTTGATTATGTTTTTTTAAATTAAAAGGTAGAAAATTTTGAACATAAATATAAGTATTAAGTTTGGATAAAAAAAATAAATATTTTATTACCTAAGCTTACGTTTTAAAGGATCCTATCTTAGCTTCCTTTTCAAAAGCTACTATTGATTAGTCTTGCAGTTTAAAACTTACAAAAAGATCCTGGACTAATCAATCTAACAAACAAACATTCAGAGTATGTATACTTGAAAAAGCAAACATTTGTTGTCCTTCAAGAGGGCAATTAAAAACAAACATTTTTGTCCTTCAAGAGGGCAATAATTAAAAAATAAAAGATGTAGTTAGTCTACACTTATCCAATACAAGCACAAACAGAAATGTCACATTATTTTTACATAATCCCAAGATCGATCTTTCTTAACCCATTGCGTACTTCTGGGTCCAGCTCCTTGCAGTTTGCTCGTATTTGGCCCTGTCCGTCTTGTACATATGGGCTATCTCCGGAACCAGTGGATCATCAGGGTTTGGATCCGTCAGAAGCGAACATATTGACAGCAAAACCTGAAGATATACACAAACAAAACTTCATCCTTTAGGAAAACAAATATTTTTTCAATAGCAGGGCGAAAAAATGTAAAAATCTTTTCAAACGTCAGCTAAAGATCACAAAACAGTAAGAAAACGAACAATGGTGACAATATAACCTTCATTAGGATTGGAAAAGACGTACTTTTCCAATATTTTGTTGAAGCAACGTTTCACAACATAATTTTCATAGAAGGAAAAATAATAAAAATCAAACTAAAATGCGTGTAATTTTCAAAAATTATGTACTGTGCATAACTTTATCACAGATGTCCACTCGAGATACTCATAGATGTAAATAATAATAATGATAATAATAAACAAAATTAATTGCTACAATATTTCTAACAACACTTCCGACATAAATACAGTTTATGTCAACACAGACAGTAAAAAAGCAGAGGGTAGTAGAATGAACAAGGGATTGTTGTTAATTTTGAAGTTTTAAAAGGTGAACTCTGAAATCTACCAAGCAAGAGGAAAGTAAGAAAAATAACCTTTGAAATGGTTAAGGCAGGGCTCCATTGCTCCTTCAAGATATCAAGGCAAATACTGCCATTGCTATTGATATTTGGGTGAAAAACTTTTGTCCTGAATGCAACCTGAAAAAATTCAACCACAAAAAAAAAAGATAATAAAAAAAAATGACTAATTAATTAATATATACACAGAACTACAATAATATTAACAAACAAGCACATGTCTATAGAGTACACTGGAATTTCCAAGTAAACTCCCAACACCAATAAGAACATAATGTTAGTAAGCTTGGACCAACCAAAAGTCAAAACATTATGTCAGACAATAGAACCAAATTATGTTAGATGGTTTTACTGCTTCAAAATTACGGCAGATGAAAGCAAACCTGCCAGCAACCCAGTAATTGTGCTTGTTTTGATTTGCTACAAATAGCACTCTCAACAATCCTAAGCCATAACTTATTTATGAAGGTTCTAACAAACTAAAAGAAATAGATCCACTAAGTTGTGTTCAACAAACTAAGCGACAAATTTCTTGTGCTATTATTCTTTACTCCAACCAAATACTCAAATGCACGGCGATATCAAAATTTGCTTGTAAGAACAAGTTCGACAGCACGAGTGTATATACTTCTTTTGTAGATTAAAAGTTGGAAAATGCGAAAATCCAAGAATAATTTACTTGTCGCATACCTTTGGAGGTTTGAATGGATAGTCAGGGGGGAAATGAATAGTGACTAGGAAAACTCCCCCAGCATAAGGGCTGTCTTGAGGACCCATTATCGTTGCCTGCCAATGAAACATATCTTCACCAACAGGTCCTGCAAATGTCAATACAAAGAACTCAATGTGTCCATTCTTCTTAGCAGTGAACACCAATGCATTGTTATTCTAATTTGCTTACGAACTTTTGTGCGTCAAACCAAACTGAAAATGCCAACTTATATAATGCTAAAAGATGAAAAACTGCAGGAAATGTGTTAGATTGATTTTCCGGTTCAAGAGTTAAAACGTGCATCGCTTGATTTGTGGAAAACCTTGATATAATAAAAACAATCCATTATTCTGATTATCCCAACACATTGCGGAAATAATTGGAATTAGTTATATGCAGATGTAGAAACACTCTTCATCAATTGAACTAGAGTCGCAGAAGATAAGTTGAAAAAGGGTTTTAAAAATTACAAAATCCTTAAAAAATGATACAATATTTCTGCAAATGAAATTTATTGTACCCCTAATTTGATTTGAAACTATTTCACAAAGAAATGCTAGACGCAGACATTGTATTCTTTGTGCATAGATGTGAATAAGTGGGTCCACAAGCAAAATCAATTAACTCAACAATTAAAAGATGTTTTATCCAAAACCTATGAAATATGCTTTCAATTAAAATTTCCATTGTAATTAAACTTCAGTCAAATCATCTATTCATGCCCAAAGTTTCACGAGTTAGGGCTTAACATGCTTAATACTTCTTCAAAACAAATTTAAAAAAACAAAAAACATTCATCATATCACAGCCAACCAATTTTATTATTATTATTATTATTTTTTTTTTGTGTGTGTGTGTGTGTGTATTCTTCCACCCTCTTCAGCACTAAGCATCAAAATCATCATCCCACAAAACCTAAATAGCTTTTCTACAAATAACATATCCAAACGAAAAACACACGCAAAATCAAAACCTAAAATTATCAGATTTCCACAGATCAATCCTCAGAGAACATCAATAATACATCAACTCAGGAATTAAAAAAAAAACAAAAAACAAAAAACGAAGCAAATAAATAAAGTACCGGCGCTGCAAGAAGTAGGTGGATCTCTCTGTAAATCCTTCAGCTCCTTCAAGATCCTTTTCGATGCCATCTTATCAAATCTACAAAGAAAGACTCCGATCTGTTGAAATTTTCTTTTGCAAGAGAAAAATGGTAGAAGACGAGATAAATGGACAATATTCGTATATATGTAGGTACGACCGTATGATATACGTATATTGTATATGTATAGAAAAGGGAGAGGTGTGGTGTGGACTGACCCGCGAGTAAAGTGAATGGGAAGAATTTTTTTGGTTATTTCTTTTCTTTTTCTCACTTTTTTAAAAGATTCTCTTTCCCCTGGGTTGTGCGCTGCTTCTAAAACGGCTTTGGGGGACCCTCAGTGAAATTTATTATTTTGTATGTATAAAATAATTGGCATTATATTCTTCTTAGAATAAAGAAAAATGAAGACTATTATTGCCATTTTTGGCTTTTTGCTACGAGGTAATAGATTTTGAAATAATGTATGCGCCATTGAAATCGTTGGTATTAGGGTACGGCAACATGTAATTTCCACATTCAATTACTTCCAAATTATTAAATTTATTTTCCCCCCTAAAAAATAGTAAAATAAAGCTATGCAAAAACAATTGCAAGGTAGCGATTAGACATTCCATTGCACCATCAATACGAGAATATTTGTTGTGAAACCGCAAACCTCAAATTTTAATTTTGAAAGTCTTTTTTTTTTTTTTTAATTAGGTCAAGTTTCACAAGTAGTTTTTATAACTATTCCTAAATTAAAACACCTAACTGATCATAATCACTCACAAGAAATTCACCAACATTGATCCAAGTATTAAATGTGTGTTATTGTCTTGTGCATTTGTAGCAAGCATACACCAAGAGGAATATACTATAGTGCAATATATGAACGTATAACATCTGAGCAACAGCAGAATTAAAAGTGCGAATTTCACCTATACCACCTTCTATACATTTCTTTCATCATCTGCAAGAACAAACAACCCACTTAATTATAGAAACAAGGTTGATTTCAGTATTGTTAAATGGGGCGAGGAACAAACTGAGGGGATCATAATACCTTCACGCTAAGCATAACAACATTAGGAAAAGCGATGAACAAGCAAATCGCATGCGTCACATAATCGCTCTCTCCCCCACGAGCCTTCATCATTACAAACTGGCTATATGCTGCCACATACACCATGTACCACATAACCAATGGATACATCTGCAAAAAACGACAAAAAAAATGCTAAAATCAAATCCCCAAGCGACCCTTTATAATAGCTTCTGTGGCATGACTCAAAGTGTAAATGCAAATCTCAATTGGTAAGAAAAATGGAAAATTGTGTCAATTAAGCTTCCTGAGACATTTGAAATTATATGAATAGTGGCATTAATTAATGAGGCCCAACCTGATGGATCCAATGAGCTGAGTCGCTGCCAAAAACAGACGAACACATGTGTAAGCATATCAGGACCAAGAGACTACAGAGACACAAAGCTCTAAAGCAAACCCATCCAAAGCGGTCTGTCCATTTGGATGCGACCCAATAACAGCCAAAGCCAACACAAGTAGCCGAAAGCAAAGTGACTGTAAATCTAGTAATATTTTACTTTACAATTAGTATTCAAGAATTATACAACTTATCAGATTGAGACAAAACTCTTTGATATTATAAAAATTACCCTGCATCAACACTGAAGAACCAGGTGAGCCAAGGATTAACAAACGCACATCCAAAGCATGCACCCAAACTTAACATACAGGCCCTTTTCTTCTGCTTTACAACAACTCAAAAGGTTAAAAAATAAATAAAATTGTATATATCAAATTTGAAAGAAATTAATCTCAAGGATCTTAATTACCTCCTGCCATGGGGAGATGAGATAGAAGCAATAAAAGCTCACCAAGGCTCCGAATAAAGCAAAAAAGCTTCCAACGTACTCAGTAAAGTAGGACCCAAGGGTTGAGCTTGCCGATACACAAATCAGTGAGAAGTAGAACTGTATAATCATAAAGTTATTAATCGACTGATTAAGTTGTTAATCAATTGTAGAATGCATCAATTATTTAGAATAATGATATAGCAAAGAAATTACACAACTCATTAAATTCTGCACTGGTGGTGATCAATCTTTGCTCCTTTAATTACCAAAATAGCAATGAAGTTTCAGGAAGAGTAACTCATGAACGTGAAAATCTAAAAGGAATTAAGATAAATAAAATCCAACAAGAAGCATGTTGAGAACGATAGATTTCAGTATCTGTAGTAAGTTTCTATTCATGAACTGATAGTTTCAAAATCTCAAGAAGTCAGTACAACAAACAATCAACAATCGGTTCATCACAAAATTTCATGTATATTGAAAGCACAATCGCAATACTTCAAAAAAGATACAGGATAAAAAAAAAACAGAAAAATCAAAAGCTCATTTTCCTAATTGTTATCGCTTGATTTAAAATTCATTCTTTCTTCTGCTGCAATTTGTTTCCAATCAAACCGACACAAAAATCTACAGAACATTCATTCACTAAAATTCACAGAACAACTTCACTTCACTCGCTTCTCGAAATTACATGCGTTTAGCATCTCTGAAACCATGTCATATCGATTTTCCATCACTTTTTCGTACAAGTAAAAAATTAAAAAAATCGGGGACTATAAAGAAACACGAGACTGAGAATTATACCTTCCTCAGGTGACGCCATTGGAATGGTGAGATGCGGTCCACGTTCAGCATAGCTTCAGCGTCAAATGCACGGCGTCTCATTGTGGAGGGTGATTGAGATTTTCGAAGTGATTATTCAGAGAAAAATAAGACGAAACGTCAGTGAGGGTGAGAGAGACTATTTGCTCCTGGACTGCCTGTGTTTATAAATTGGCGAGGGCTTTTCTGGAATTTCGGAAGATTTATAGGGGTATTTGTAGGGAATGGGAATATGCATCTTGGCGGGAATGAATGAGGCGGTTTTCCACGATTAGTGCCACGTGTAAGTAACTGTAATCAAGGCCATTGATTTTTTTCTGTTAAAAGTTAAAAAACTGTGATTTTAGGTGCTTTTGTTTTTCCAGCAGTCTCATATTAAAACTGAAATTGGTTATATGGCTCTTTGTACTGTTTTGTTGTCATGCAGATTCTATTAAAAATATTAATTAATGAGGCTAGTTAAAAGAAATCACCCCAACGAAGTTACAAATACAAAACTAATATATTTTTTAAAATTACAAATGCCCTCTCAGACAATTATTTTTATACTGTATTAAAAGATGACTACAAACTTTTTTAAGGATAAATTTAAGAGGTAATATTGTAATTGACCCTATTAACTATTTTTATTTCCCACCCACCTAATAAGTTGTTTGAATGTAATTGTGTTTGGCTGAGCTTGTAAGCTCTTCAAAACATATGTTTAAGAGCCTAGGCTCTTTTAATTTGTTGTTAAATTTTTCTAAATAGAACTTATAAGATGCAAAAATAAGCTTTGAAGAGCTTATAAAACTCAAAAGAAAAATAAGTACCTCCACCCCACCTTATTTTTTAGCATCTTATAAGCTTTTTTTATTTTGAACATGAAATTTTTAACTTTAAAAAAAAATAAAAATTAACAGCTTATGAGCTCCTCAAACAACTTATCATGCAAGAGCTTATAACATGTACTACCACTAGACCATTACTCAAACCCTGCCGTGCATATTCTTCAATTTAGATCTCATACATGAAAAGATACTTGTTAAAGTGTCAAATTGATTCTTGTTAAAATTGCTAAGAAACTAAAAATTAAACATCTCAAAATAAGAAAAGAAAATGAAATCGCAAGAAGAGTGCAATTTACAATGTTACGCCAAGAACAATACCGCGTACGCATAAGCTGAAATGAACACACTTTTTTGTACACTCAATAAACGCCAATACCAAATCTCTACCAAAAAAAAAAATTAAAAAATCAAAAGCCATCAATCAACAAAAAAACAATTGGTTGTACTGATTTAAGCTTTGCTGCTGCCTTCGCTCCAGGTAATTGTTAAAAGCTTCCCCTGCCATATCTCTTAGATCCCACAATGCTCCCCAAAACTACAGGTTATAAATAAATAAACAATAAGGTAAATATATACATAATTAAAATAAAAATTAAAAATAAAGCTGACATGTTGATCATATTATATTATACATACCACCAAATTGATCATACGAAGGCAGACAGCAGGGGCATCGGTGAAGAGGGTGATCGCGTGAATTACGAAATCGCCATCTCCGTGTCGAACCCTTGGCACTAACGTGCGGCTATATATAGCCACGTACGCCACAAACCACAGGATCAAAGTGTATATCTGCCCACATACGAAAAATGGGATCAAATTAAAGTAAATTACAAAAAACTAGTCTTTATATCTTTGTTAATTATGCAAACATGTAAATTAATGACAAAATGGGATCAAATTAAAAAAATTACCTCAAGGCTACGAAGATAGGGATCCGCAGTAAAAATCAAGGCAGTTAGAAAAACCAGTTCCACTCGCAGAGGATTAGAGAGCAACAAATTACTGAAGCTGAAGAGGTAAAATTGTGCTGCCTCCAACCATCCAAGTGTCACAAAAGTCCCCATAAGCGCAGCATTCACTATAAAACTAAGAGCAATAATATGTGCTTTTAGTTAATAATAATATATATTGAAATAATAAGATAATTAATTAATGCTAAAAAATATTCAATTCTTTCATGTGAAGTGCATTAGTGGAAATTAGGAAATTATGATTTGAAAAAGTAAAATAAAAGTTATTACAAAACAGTACAATAAATTATAATCACACTGCATGCAAGAGATTAACAAAATTATATCTATTAATCATTGGAAAAGAAAATTTAAAAAAAAAAAATCATAATTACCCAAAATCGGGATCGAAGAACGAGCGAAAGCAAGGACCAACAAAAGCCCCTCCAAACATTGCACCAGCGATCAAGATACAGAACCTTATGCCCTGTTTGTTCAATAATTAAAGTTGTAAAATAAAAGATAAATAATAATAATAATTCAGTAGTATATACATCATGAAAATATATACAAATTCTATACATATATATATACCTGTCTTAATGGGCCAAATTCTGGAAACCAAACAATGCACAGAGACAATCCAACTCCGGCAACCAAGCATCCTATATTTCCAGCAAGTCGACCCAAATGAAACCCGAAACCGAAACTTGCTAATATCCAGACCACGACGCGATACATCTGTATCGTTCCGATTTAAGATCATGTCATTAATTTAGAGGGTAAAAAAAAGGAAAGAAAGAAAGAAAAAACATACTAAAGCAAACTTTAACAGGTAATTACAAGAATTAATCAACTTAATCTAATATGATTTTGATTAATCTCACAAGCTGTTGAAAAACAATATTTTCTTTTCCCTTTCATATTCCCATGAATTATTTTCGTTGTACACTCAAAAATCAATTAAAAAAAAAAAAAAAGAAAGAAACCCATAATCACTTTGTTCTGTATTCTAGCGCAATTATTCTTTCAACCGCAGTTGCAAAAAAAAAGAACATCAGAAAAATGTTCAAGAAACTAAATGAAAATACTCAACTTGGCACTCCCAACAAGTAACTTCAGTTTCCGGTAATTTTCTTCAATTTACCAGTGGTAAAATAAAAAAAAAAAACGTAAAAGAAATAGAAACTCAACCACATGAAAAATCAGAAAAACGTATTCAACTCGAAAATTCCAACCAGTAACCTAAAATTTCAAGTAATTTTCTTCATTTTCCAAATAAGATTTTTTTTATAAAAAAAAGCCGTAAAATGAATTTCCGATAATTTTCTTCGGTTTCAATAAAACCCGTAAAAAATTTAGAAACCCAAAGCCACAAGAAAATGAGAGGAATTAAAAAAAAGAAAAAGGAATAATCGTAACAAGTATACCTGCATCAGATGATGAAGCATTTCAGGCGTGAGTTGGAGATCATAGTTAATCACGTTCATCAGTGTTTCCAGGTCCCATTCTCTGCTAAAATACGAGCGAACTGCACGAACTGCACTGCGTATCACTGTAGAGAGACGCATTGTTGAAGATCGATATTAAAAACTCTTGGGAGTGAAAATGAAAGAGACGCAGTGATGAGCTGATATGGAACTAATAAGCATATATATATGTGTGTGTGTGTATGTGTTCATGAAAGTTCGTTACAGAGAAGGGTTAAAATTTGCCCCTGGGTTTAATCTTGATTTTTATTTACGTGATTTGCAAGTGTGGGTTTTTGGAATTTATGGAGAACAATAGGGGTATTTGAGGAATTTAAAATGGTGCAACTGGGCGCGGGAATGAGGCAGTTGGGTTTTTCAGTTTCTGACTGCCACGTGGAATTGGAGTTACTCCATCTTAGCCGCTCACGATTCTTGTTTTACCTGCTGAATTCCTAATTAATTAAATTATATTTATAATATTTTCTTTTTTACAATATAAATTAAAATTTCAAATTTCTCAGCGATTTGTTCTATGAGAAGAATAAAGTGTTTTACACTCTTTCTATTTATAAGATCGGCATTTTATCATTCAATGAAGTGTAACTCTAGACACCATTAATATTTATATTTTTTCCTTAAAAAATCATATAATAGTTTGTCACGGCATTGGTGCATTGGGGGTTCATTTTTCTTTTGATACACAAGTGCAATAGAAAATATTGTATTGAAGATGCTATTAATTTGATTACTCCATGGATCACTTAATTAGTTATTAACCACTTAAGATATTGTTTGGTTAAGTTTATAAATTCTTTAAAACATCTCATAATGTTTGAAGTTTATAAGCTTTTGACAGATGTTCGGTAAAAAAAAAACTAATTAACTTTTTTTTGTTACACTAAGCTCATAAGATGTTTTTGCAAAAGTTAGGGACTTCCAAATCTTATTTAAAAACAATATTGTATCTTAACAACTTCTTTTGACTTTGATCATCTCATTTATAAAAATATATCATTACTATAATATTTAATAAGTATTTTCAATTTATTTTATCCAAGACCCTCTTAAAAGGGTTAATATATATCCAGAGAAAGAAAGAAAAAAGCTCACATACACGACTTTAAAAGTCCATCATATAAATCGTAAGCTAAACCCTGAGATCACGGTTTAAACACCATGATAATATTTGTTCAGTTTGTACATAGCTACAAATGTATCTACATTTGAAAATCTCCAGAAGAATATTATATCATCTTCTTATTATCCCTTTGAACGAAAAGTATAAGGCCATCCACTGCTGCTTCCAGTCTCCTAAGTATTTCCCTCACCTGCCATATCATATATATGCAAAATAATAAGTAACAACAATACTATACAATCCAGAGCAATTAATTAATATAGAAAATTGAAAAAGATTCTGGGAAAATGATGCTTACTAGCATATACACGAAACAAACACAGACGGGAGGCGAATCGGTGAACAGGGTGATTGCGTGTTTCACATAATCGCTATCTTTCCTTTTAATAATTTTTTGTACTAAGACTTGGCTGTACGTTGTCACGTACATCATGAACGTCAAAACCGCAGCGTATATCTGTATTTTAAAAATATATGTATATAGTTTCAAATTATAGATAAGCACTTTACAAATTATTCATCAAATTAACAATATCAACTTTTTCTCAATTACTATATTCTTGTTACCTGAGAGCCCCAAAGAGTTGAGTGGCCACCAAATTCAACAGAGGCCGTAATTATCCAAAGCATGACTACAGGGCCAGAGAGATACAAACCGCTGTAATAGAAGAGATCATAGCGCTTGGCCCACATTGATGCGGCCCAGTAGCAGCGAAAGCCCAGAGATATCCCCACAAGTGCACTCAATATTGAACTTCAGATTAATTCAAACATATTTTAGTACTAATCTTTCAAATTAACTTACAATACAAAAACTAAACTTACACCTGTTTTTTCTTTTTTCTTTTTAACAATCACCACTTTAAGCAATTACAAAGTACAAACACCACATTGTAATTTTTATTTTCTTAAAAAAAAATACCCCCTACCGAAAGTGTAATTCCCAAAACAATACCAAATCAATTGGTATTTGCAATCTTTCTTTTTTCTTTTTTTCCTTTTTAGTATTTGTTGGGTAAATACATAATTAAGCTAAATCATAAGGCTGGTATTTGTAATTATCCCAAAATTCAAAATTACCCTGAATCAATGCCGAGGATCCAGGCGACCCAAGGACCAAGAGATGCCCCTCCAAAGAATGAACCAGCAATCAAGAGTAAAACCCTCAATTCCTGAATTAACAAACAAAAAGGATCAACTTATGTAACTTCAAAAATCAAAGGGAAATTCATTTAATGGTAATTAATTAAATGTTTGAATACCATTAACCGTGGGGCGACGAGACAGAGTGAAACAATGCTTGTAACAGATCCAACGGCAGCAAATAAACCTCCAATAATCCCGCAATCGCGAAAGTAAAATCCGAACGCTGAACTTGTGAAGGCAAAACCAAGTAACATGTAAACCTGTAAACAGTTAATCACTTGATTATTATCTCTCCGGTTAATTGTTTTCTTCAATTATTAGAATTTAAAGTATTTTTCAGACATGAAAAATTAAATAGCAAGCTAATAACAATTAATGTTGAATAGGAAAACCTCAAACACAAGCGATTTCCGGAAATTTCAGGAAAAACACTCAAAATCATCCAATAAAGAAAATAAAAATAAAAATACCAGTCTCAGAACACGAAGAGCAACAGGCGAGGTATCACTGAAGCTCAACAGCTCGCGGCTCCAGCCCCTGAGAAAATACGCTTTCACTGCATCAACTGCACGGCGCGTCACTGCAGACAGCGGCATCTTGCAGAAATTCGTCGAGGTGGAAATGGGAATTGAAATGGAGGGAAGTTTGTTTTAAAGACAGCTTAGAGGCGAAGCTATAAGAATTGCCCCTGGGTTTTGATCTCTGTGTTTATTTACGGTGGCCCTGCGTGAGGTTTGATGTGGGGTATCGGGAGGTTAGTAGGGGTAGTTTGGGGAAAGTGTTAAAATGTGCCAGTTGGCGGGAATGATTCGAGTGAAGCAGCTGTTTCACTTTAGGTAGTGATCGCGGATTAATTGCATGGTCTTTTAACAATATGATTGTAATTCAATTTTTATTTTATGTTTTTATTTTTGAAAATGATTGTAATTCAAATTTCAAGGTAGCGTAATGTGGCAATTTGAGTCCGGTTGACATGAGATTTCACAACAATTTGTCGGAAAATACGAACTCAAACTTGATCTATTGAACTCTTAAAAAAAAAAAAAAAAAAAAAACCTTGAACGAACCTTTTAAATACACTAGTGCTTAATCCGTGCGATGTAAGGAGCAAATTGAAATGGATGGTGTAATTCATTCAATGTAAGTGTAATATTATTAATTTATTAATGTAGTATAATAACTTAAAATACTCAAGTCACGATTATTATTCAATATAAGCAAATTTAAATTAAAACGGCGCGGATATACGCACCCCACTAAAACATCAAACTCCATATTTATATATTATGAAACAACATTTTGTAGACTACATTATAAGTCTAATTACAATTTAACTTGTTATCATCATATGTTAATAATTGCAAGCTCTCCCTTTAGTTAGTCCGCGAACAATCATATTACTCACGTTATTACAAATCACTGCGTGCATCCCCTTGTTTAGTCTTTGTATTCAAAGACAAAGAGAAGATCTTACAAAAAATTTTAGCCTTTTCTAATTATCGGTACTTATATATTTGTCCTTGTTTAGTCTTTGTATTCAAAGACAAAGAGAAGATCTTACAAAAATTTTTAGCCTTTTCTAATTATCGGTACTTATATACTTGTTTGTCAACAGGTACCCCAAAGTTTTACCAATACTCATAATTTAATCACATCAATTTGTTTGTGTACAACTGAGTAATCTAGTTGTACTTTAGTCGCAATTCTTTGTATTTTTTATTTTAGAAATAACTTATATCAATATAATTATACAATTACCAAATCAACTTTTAACCAATAAAAATATAATACTTGTAATATAATTTGAAAAATATTATAAAATCAACTAAATAAATACAAAAACTTGTATTTAAATTATAAATATATATTAATTAAATTAAAATTAAAAAAAATTAAAAAACCATATATATTATAAAATAATTCAAAATAAATCCTATAATATTTTAAAATTGGATTAAGTTATTATGACTTCTAAATAGTTATTTAATAATAAGAAAAATATATAAATATTATAAAATAATAAAATAAATCACAAAAAATATGAAATAAGATGAATATAAATAAGAAATATATTATATATATAAATATTTATCAAATAATTTAAAAGTAAAAAAATATGAATATATAGTATAAAATATATCTTATTTCACAATGATTTTATAGAATAGATTAAAAATAATTTAAATTTTGAATAATCATTTACTGAAAACTAAAAGTAACAAAAACACACTTAGAATTCTATAAATAATAAAATAAATCAGAGAAAGTTATGAATTCAGTTAAATAAATACGACACATGTGTTTTAATTCCAAACGACTCTGGATAATTTCTAAAATAAAATAAAATAAAAAATAGAAATATTACAATATAATATAATATAATATAATAAATATGATAATATTTTGAAATCAGATAAAAATATAATAAGTTTATAATTAATTTCTAAATATTCATTTTAAAGACATTAAAAGAGTAAATTGGCGATAGTTATGAAGTAAATTAAATAAATATATAAAAATTATTTCTGAATAGTTTTTTTATTTATTAAAAGTTGATAAAAAAATAATAACAAATATCAAGAAGTTATAAATAATAAAATAAATCTTGAAATATCTTAAAAAATAAAGTAATATACTTAATTAAGTTATAAGATAAAAAATTCCAAAATTTAGAAACTAAAAAAAATATAAATATTATAACAATAAATAAAACACTACAAAAATGAAAAAATAAATACCAAATAAATGAGGCATAGTATTACAAATCTAATTAAGGGCCTTTGTATTCTATTTTATTATAAATAATATATTTGAAATCAGCCCGTTAATTGTTCTGGATAGCCACTGAGTAATCGAGTTAAACATCAAGTCATCGAGTCA
>BMAC01000219.1:965568-990680 GCA_014905375.1 Phtheirospermum japonicum
TTTTTATATTATATTTTTCAGATTTCTTATATATATATATATATATATATATATATATATATTATTTTGTAATTGATACTATTATTTTCCAATTTTATTTTATATTTTCTCGATTTTTTTTAATTTTTAGATTTATTTAATAACTTTATAGAATCTAATTATGAAGATTTTAAGTTAATTTAACTTATTTCATGATTTTTCTCTTTAATATTATTCGATTATTGAATTTTTGTTTTTTTTTTCATATTTATTAAATAATATTTCATTTAATTATAAGTGCTTATATTTTTTTCTATGTGATTTTATTAATATCTTTAATTTTATTTTACAATATTTTACAATATTTATATTTTACATTTGCTTTTTTTGGATTTTCCAAATTTATTAACTAATTATTTATATTTATTTATCTTTTTTTTAATTTTTATCTTTTATTATTTTTTAGATTTTTTATATTATTTTTATTTTTTTTAGATTTTATATATAGTTATACATAATTCTTCTATATATTTAATATTTTTTTTACATAAATCATAAGATCCATGAAAGTACTACATAAATAATTATATAAATAATAAATACAATTCCTATAAACAGTAAGTAAAAAGAGCGGGAAAATTTTGGAAAATATATTTAGAAACACTAGACTTTTTATATATATATAGATCTCGGTAACTTATCGAAATTTCGTCAGTAGGGCGCCGCAGTGTGACCAAACCCAGGACAAGAATTTGAGTTGAAGATGGGGATTGATAAATGAATATAAAAGAAGAATATATATGTAATTTGAATTATTTGAATATATTTTCATAAAGTGAGATTTATTATTATTTATATATGAGTGAGTTCCAATTAAATTTTTTTATTATTTGTAAATTTTTGAATTAGTGTTTCTATTATATATAATCAGTATTTTTATTATATAATTACAATATTTTTATAATATATCGATTATATACATAATCAGTACTCTTTTTATATAACTAGTGCTTAACCCGTGTGATTCACGAAACGAATTGAAATGGATGATATAAAATTCGATATAAGTGTAGTATTATTGATTTATTATTGTTATATAATAACCTAAAATACTAAAGTCACGACTATTGGTTAACATACGCAAATTTAAAAACAAAGAGCGTGGATATATAAAACTGAATTGCATAAAAGCGAATTAGAGCCGGAATTTAGAACCATCACCATAGTCGTAAAAATACGTACAAGACGAACAACCTCCTGCCACGTCAATCCTGTATTACCTGTCCAGCTCCCGATTTTAGCTCCAACGAAACAACCGATTAACATAACCCTTAAAAAGATTGAGAAAAGTCAAAGAGAGAAGCAAGCACAAGTAACATAACACACAACAATTTGACATTTTCACATAGTATGAATGTACTAGCAGATGCCTAAAACATATGACCTAAAAGACAAAAAATACATTTAACGTTTTGAGTGTCTGATCAGTCTCTCTCTCGAGACGGGGAGAGAGACGAAAAGGTAAAATTGAATTAATCAATAAAATTTAATCTCTTTTTATAAATGAGAGAATATGCACAAAGTATATCAAATATGATTTTCGGATTATCAAATTACCAAAATCCAAACTCGAAATAACTGAACCGACCGAAAATTATTATTATTATTATTATTATTATTATTATTATAGATGGAACCTTAATTTCATTCCTCAACATCTCAACCTCGCCCTGCGGCTCCTCTAGTTTGCATCCCTCTCCCTTCTCTCATTTCAACTCTAAATTTTAACTTTGGCATTGCTCACAAACAGCTCGTTCCTATCGCACCCCTCAGTCCATCCACTCTTTTCTTATTTCTCAATCATTTCCCTCCAAACCTCCGACTCAGTCAAGAAACACACCTAACTTGCTAGCGTTATGAGCACCTTTCACCACCTGCGGGCCTTCGACGTGGCTCCCAAACAACCCGTTGCAGTACCGCATGAGCATGTGATATTGTGAATTTGTGATCCCCTTTTTATCATAGGATTTGTAGATCTTTTTCTTCCAAAGGGCTGGGATACATAATGGGAAAAAATAAAAAAGAATTAGCATTTTAATTGATTAGGCCCGAAACTGATCGAAATGTTTTGGTTGTGTCCATTATCGTTTTTGCATAATTCCTTGGTCGGTTCGACCCCCACGACAAGCAAAATCGATTAATTCGATTTTACCTTTTTCGGTCGATTCGGTCAACCAAACCGACCGATGCACAGACTGACTCTCACCTAAGAAACCATCACATTCGTTTTCATTTCAAAACCATTAATAGTTTTCAAAATATTTTTTCACCTCCCTATATTTTCCTTTTCACTGTTCTCTAAAACTATCTCCAATAGACTCCCTATATTGGCTCATTAGCCAATTTACGGAGTCAAATTAATGATATTTGCTCCAATAGACTCCTTATAGGGATTTCTGGAGTTCTTAAAGTAGGGAACTGAGAGAATCTGAAATAATAGAGATAATTATTTTAAAAAGTGAGATTTATGGAATGTGATAGACAGTCTGTTGGAGTTAGTCTAACATATGGCACCCTCAATAACCCACCCAAATAAGTTGTGTTAAGTTTGGCGTGGATGTTTACTCTCTATATATATATACAAAATAAATGAAAAAAAAATCAAATTACATTTGAAAGGTAATTAGGTAATTGAATGGTATAAAAAGCAAAATAGTAACTGTAGTCGAATAATTGAGTCACATACTACTAATTAAATAAAAAGTAAAACTCATAAGAATAATGTTAAGGGCGCGGATATACGCACCCCAAAATATTATTAGTTGATCCCAAAATATTTTAGATAAAAATAACCCTAAATGAAAAAACTAAAATAACCTTACTCACAATATATAGTTAAAATTGAAAAAATAAAATTTATGCAATTATATATATATTATAAAACAAAAATATAAACCATCGTAACTTCTTCTTTATCCCTAAACCTCTCTCAATATCTAACAAAAACTCACATTATGTTTTAGTCCTTTTTTTTCTCACTTTTTTTGGGTGTATTACTATTTATTGGGTTGAAAATCGCGAATATGTTCGATCTGCTTTTAATGAACAATTGATGTATGTTCGAAAGTTCTGACCGAACATTATACATATGTTCGAATATATTATTTGAACACTTGCATATTGTTCGATTGATATTTATGAACATGACCTATATGTTCGAAATTTTTGGCCGAACAGATGGCTCTGGTTCTACGAATCAGAGTAGAACACGGTAATTTCTTTCAAAAACTTCAAATCCTAACCTAAACAAGTGAATCAAACCCAATGAGAAACTTATCCCGTACGTTTGATGGCTCACCTCGTTCCATTCTTCCTATCTCTCAGTAAATTATATGGATTTTTCAAAACAATTTTCCTCCATTTTCCCCCCTATTTTTCTCCCCTACCCGCGTTTTCTTTCTTCTTTGTCGTTTCTTCCCCTCTCACTTTCCTTTTCTTTTCTTTTTCAATTTATTATTATTCTTTTTATTTTAGTTTTATTATTATATTATATATTATATTAAATAGGGGTAAAATAGGGTGTTTGTGGGGTTGATTTAGTAAAAAAAAATATATTTTAAAATTTTTTGGGATATTCTTATCACTTGGGTGCATATATCCGCGCCCTAATATTAATTTCACACCTTTAAAATTGAAAAATTATCTCCAATGTATAATATAAGCAATCCAAAATATTGTCTAGTGAAAATTAAAATCTCATACATGAAGTTGGTAAAAAAATTGGATTACCCAAAATTACTTTTAATTTAAATTCTTCGTGAGCACGCACTGGTGAAGTGCGTTAATGTCCAATCTGTTCACTTCCAACGATTAAACGCACGAAATATAGAGGCTATTGCAGTTGAACAGTATCTCATCCTCAACTTTCACCCACCATAACCAAATCATCCACAAAACCCTAAATTCAGAATCCCCAAATACAATTATCAAATCTCAGTTTATGCACACACGAAAATGCAATCGCCATGTATAGATGCCTGCAAAACCTTCAGTAGTAGCTTCTTCCAACCTCAATTCCATGGAAATCAGACTTTATATCGCTCCACTCCCTACTTTTCTTCAACGCGCAGGCACGGTTCTTATCCCTGCATTTCGTGCAGTTTCAACGACAAAAGCAGTCTCGGCGTTGACAACCGTAGAGCAGTAGTAAAAGTGCGAGCAAAGGGGAAGGAGAACGTGTGGAGCATTGACAACGAGATGGCGAAGATCGAGAAGGAGAAGGAGAAAATGACGAGGAGGAGGAAGAAAAGGGGAGGAAAGAGAGTGAAGAATGTGAACAGAAAAGGCGATAGAGTTTTGGTTTCGGGTTCGATGTTAATGGAAGTTGAAACAGTGTTACAGACACAGGTAATTTTCAGCTTGTGTTTGTGGATTTCAGTTATATACGCCGTTGTTTTCGGATTGAATTTGCCTAATTGTCGTTTTCTCGACTGAGCTATGATTTATCTTTGTTTGTGTTGATACATGAAAATATCAATTATGTATTGTAGCTGCTATGAAATTGCTGATAAGAAACATGATTTTGTCATATCATCTTGCTTGATTTTTTTTTTAAAAACATTAATATATCAGTGCTAGCGTGTTTTGAAGTATTGGTTTCTGTGCATGAAAATTCACAAGCATTCGAAGTTGAATTTCAGCGATTTGCTTGCTTCGGATTTCGGTAGAGGACATGTGTTAAGTGGAATTTTATGCTGTTAATGGCTATAAACACCAGATGTTGTATTTTTGAGTTTCTGTACGCCATTTAGTAAATAGAATATGGTCATCATTTACCCCTTTTCTTTTGCCAGTTGGTGTCCAAATTAGTCAGCATTTACACGTGTTTGCTATTGTCCTGAAATTTAATCCATCGATCCGTGCTATGTATGATTTCTATAATTTACATGAATGTGAATATAGTGATATAATTTGAATCTGGGTACCATATTTTCTCATGTTTCTGAGCTATAGTGACTAATTACTTCGACCTGTTTCATGTTTACAGGAACCAGTAATTCGACCCGCGTGGCATACATTTTCAAGTAGTGTCAGTGGGATATGGAAGGGAGTGGGGGCCGTTTATTCTCCCATCACGGCCGAAATGGAGCCGGTTGAGATTGGGGGCAGGAATGAGAACTTATTCGACTGCTACACAGTGTCCCATATCGAGGCATTGCCGTCCACTTCTGGGGTTCAGAATTCTCAAATACATAGGAAAGTAAATTGGGTTACACTTAATCCTCATGGCGAGACTAAGGAAGCACCTGACCGAAAATCTACTTTGCCGAAAATCGAATCGTTCGACTTTGGAAGGAGTGATGTGATGGAAGAAGATGACATGGGGATGGAACCTGGTCTTGTATACTTTGAGGTAGTCTTATTATTGGTTTACAAGAGAACATTTAATTAAAGATATTATTTAAATTAAAATAAGTGTTTGTAGTGATCGTGAACAATGTTTTTTTTTTTTTTACTGTATCATATGAGTTAGATGGTTGAGCATTTATTAAAAAGTTTTTTAATGAATTTTCAGGATGGTTCTTATTCCAGAGGCCCGGTGGATATTCCGATTGGTGAACTCAGCGAGTCTCAATATTATCTTTCTCCGACTTTCAAGTTTGAACAAGTATGTGTATCTGTGCCCGTTTTTTTTTCTTGGTTGCTCACATTTTGTGCCTCTATCTTTGTAATCCTAGCTAAATATGGCAAGTTTAGCAGGCTAGATTTGACATCGACTATTGGTGAAAACTTAAATTGCACATACTTGTCTGCTTATTTTGTCCAGAAATGTTCAAGTACATGCCAATTTTTAACATTCAAGAAAATTGATCTGAAGGTGTGTATATATATATATATTACTTCTGTAACTCCATTCTATAACTTTGAGGGTGATTTTCTCTTTTGTCCTGAAGTGTTCAAGTGCATGCTTAAAGGTTTCACATATCAATAATTTTGAGGGTGGTTTTCTCTTTTGCCTCTGTTGACCCCCTGTTGCTCTATTCTATCACCTTTTTTTTTTTTTTTTTAAATAATATTTGAATTTGTGATGTGATGGGAACTTCAGAAATGTAATAACTACCATTTACCTTCTCTTCTTTTCACTTTTTTTTTGCATCTTCTAGTATCAAATTATTGGATGTAGAATCAGCATTTTTTTAAACATATTTCTTTTTTCTATGCAGTTAGATATAAACACGTGATTCATTATTTCTGCCCCACACAGTTTAATTTTTTTCTAACTATTTGAGTTTTCGTTTTCTAGTGTTTGGTCAAAGGTTGCCACAAAAGATTGCGTGTTGTGCATACTATAGAATTCAGTAATGGCGGTTCAGATATCCAAATAATGAGGGTTGCTGTTTATGAAGAAGAATGGGTTAGTCCTTCCAATATCCCTGACTCCAGGTATCATTAATCCCTTACAAAATTCTCAAAATTTTCATGCATTCAAAATCCGTATACCTCTGATAAATGAGTAATTTTCAAATTTCAATTTGCTTTTTTTTTTTTTAACAGTGAATTAGAGTTAGATTTGAAGCCGTTTTCTCAGAGAAAAAGGGTTCAACCATCCGAGCTAACCGGCTCCTGGAAAGTTTTTGAAGTAAGCGCCACACCGATATACGGTGACGATATAACGATCGAGGAAGGCAACTCTGCACCTTACGTGTACCTCTGCACGGAGAATCTCAAAAAGAGAAGCTTGCCTGAAAATCTTGTTTACTTTGGCGAGGAAGAGATGCTCGACATGCAGGACGTCACGGTCCTCTGGCTGCCAGGTGGCGTGACTGCGTATGTCGATGTGAATAAAGACGGGATTCTCTGTATAGGTGTCGGGTGGTATTCGGACGAAGGAAATAACCTCGTGATGGAAAGGGACTATGGATTGGATGGGAAGCTTAGGGAGGTGAGATCGAAGTCTGAGATGAAGAGAAGATGGACCAATCCTCCTCCGATGTAAGTTCTCTCTCTCTCTCGATTTTCTCGACGGTGGTTAATTTGTTGTATATGTTTTTGATATCAAGAAATGGATTGGAAAATGTTATTGATGTTGGCTTTCATGATAATTTCTGATTTTTTTTAATGATGTATTTGCAAAATTATAAAAAAAATTTTTTTGGGCCTTTTGATGCTAGGGTTAAACCTTTCGAGACGTAGAGACTATCAGACTAATGACCAGAGACGGACCTAGGTCCATGTTGCTATATGTATCTGAACTCAAAAGTAACCAATACAAAAGAAATGAATAATGAATATGAAAATGCTAAATATAATAAATAAATATCAGTTGTCGGAAAAGGAATTTCACAAAGCGATGAATTTGAAGTGAGATTCATTCTTTATCATCTTTTTTTTTTCATTATTCTTTACCTCAGGTTTGTATAGATTAGAGGCTATAGACAAATGATAGAGCTTGGGTCTTCCTCATTTCGAAACATAATTTTTTTTTTAAAATTCAATATTAGATCGGAACATAAAAATATTTAATTTAAATAAAATGAAGCATATACTTGATTATTTTAGGGAAGAAAATAACTCCTAGACATAAATATTACCGATCAAGAAATTTCCCTTTTTAGATATTTCCTCTTCTTCTTCTTTTTTTCCTCTCTCTTTTGAGTTTTCTTGTTTCCGATGTTGACTGTTCGAGGCAAAAGAGTTTGATTTGTGCCATGCATCAATTTATTCATCTTTTCCGTCGATGATGGGACACCTTCACACCAGTTCTCATTTAAAATTGTTATTCGTATTGTATTATTTTTATTTACGTTGAATGTTTCATGGTATTATATTTTATTCAATTACTCTAAATCTATTTTCGGTGATGCTCGAATTATGGATTTTAAAAACTGACGAATTATTTGAAAATTCGAGACTTGTTAATATCACTTCCAACTACTGCTGCACGCTGAGGCCGTCAATTATATGTTTTCTAGAAAAATGATTGAGATAATTGACTTTCAGTTGATTTAATATTAGGTGAGTTGGCTAGGCACGAACTAGTCGCCACCTTTTCCAAAAAAAAAAAAAAAGGAAAAATCTTAGTCGAAGTGATTTGGTATATTGATTGAAAGAACTTTTCTTTGTATGGAATCCAATGTTAAAGAACTTAACAATATTATTTTACGCGGCACGTTTATTTATTTCAACTTTTTATATTGCTTTATAAGATTTTATTATCATCAAAATATAATTAATTTTAACGAATTGTGCCCTCTCTTTCTTTCTACCGATTAATTACATCTATCTAAGTCTGTTTAGATTTATAATTTTGTATCTTTCAGTCGTTAGTTTCTAAAGTTTGACGAGTTTCATTTTCATGATAAAAATAATAATAAAAAAAACCCCTCTTATTCAAACAAATTATTTTGGTGACATTAGCAACAGTGTTCGTATCAAAGATTTACGCACAATACTAAACAAGAAAAAAAAAGGAAAAAGAATGTAACCAAATTCTAAACAAACACCACCGCCATCAAAACAAGCGACATTAATCCAACCATCAAACTATTCCCGCCGTCCAAATTAGCGGCGGTCGACGGTGGTGTTGGAGCGCCCGTCGATGGCGGCATTCCCGGAGGAGTGTCTGCTGGTGTCGATGGGACGGAGCCACCGGCGGGAGGAGTGTCTGCTGGGGTTGACGGGACGGAGCTACCAGCGGGCGGCGGGGAGCTGCTTGGAGGGGTGCTCCCCGCCGTGACGTTGATGGCCAGCTTCTGACCGAAGTTGCAGTGACCAGGCGTTGGGCATAAAAAGTACCAAGGGCCCGCGGCGTTTAGGGTGATTGTGGTTGGGCTCGGGCTGAGTGTACTTGTGACATTCCGAGTGGTGCAGTTCGTATAATCATCCTCCAGCACCACATCCACCGCATGAGAGGCACCATAGGTGAACACTGATCATGATCAATAATTTTTTAGTGTCTTAGTTTTGGTCCCAAATGCCATGAGTCAAGAACACAGCCTTTTTTATGTGTGAGCTCAGAGATTTGAAAATTGACTAGAACATATATTTTCTTGAAAAATAAAAATAGTTTTAAGTGAGGCAATAATAGAGAATCCAAATTTAATTTCAAGAATGGAAGTGATCACATATTTCCACATTCATCAAATATCGACTGTGTATAGAATATATCATCGATTGTGCACATCAAATTTGAACTTACCAAGTGTGTCACCAGTCGTAAAATTCTTGTCGCTAGCCCAGGCAGTGTAGTCGACATTGGTGGTCCAGCCGTTTTTGTCACCTACATCGTATCTCCTGGCGTGTGCTGCTGGAGAAATGAGCAGAAGAACAATAAAGACGATAGCTTTGGCCATTTCTCTATATATGGCTTAAACTCTTTCTTGTAATCTGTAGTATGAGAAACTCAAATGTGCAGAAGAAAATTGAAGATGCAAATTATTTATAGAGGAATAGTAGGTCAGGACGTGGTCTGTATTTTTATTCTATCTATTCAAATTTTAACTAATTACCATTTCTTGCTTTCGTGGTCGTGTATTATAATGACATTCTCTCTGTAATTAGCGTTTGTTATCACGTTGAAGCGTGTTGTCGTGTGCGCCGTTGTCATTCTCTAGAAGTAGGTAATGTTTAAGGTTAAGAAATATTCGAAGGAAATCAGAAAAGTCAAGTTAAATAACGGTATGTTTTCTTTTTCTTCTAACCTTTTTGGTCTTTCTTTCAACCTTTTCTCGTATTCAACAAGGATTTTTTTTCATGCTGTCATGATTTGTGCATCGCTTTATTCGTCTTTCCCGTTTCAATTATTTTTTTAGGAAAAATTTGCGAGTAGCATCTCATAAAAACTTAATTTGGCAATTAAAAATTTTGGTTTTCAGAAAAACAAACTCATTTAGTAACACAAATAATTTAGTACATCAAATTAAAAGTCACTGGTGGCTTGGTTGCCGGAAAAAATCACCACTGGCGATTAGCAAAGGCGGCTCGGCTGCTGAAAAAAAAAAGGGTTGTGAGTTGTGGTCGTGAGAATAATAGTTTTATTTATTCTTATTATCTTCTTTGTTAGTACTATCAAACCGCGATATTTTAATACTTAATTAATTAATAAATTTATTTAAATAATAAATTTTTGTGGCCCCCAACTTGGACATATGTGTTAATTTAATAGTTCACTAAATTTATAAGATACTACAAAATGTAAAAATTATATAGGTCTTATGCGGTATCAATTAATATCTTTTTAAAACATAGTACATAAAAGATAATATAGTAAGACTTTCTAAATGACTCAATGGCCTTTTGCTTCGTATTTAATTTGATGTCACATTGAATTTCATCTCTAATTTTTCTCAATATAGTAAAATTATCTGGTTAAGTTTTCTCGTATCACAACAAAAATTTATTAAATATCATTGATGCCTTTAGAGCTTCTTTTGGTTATATAGTAGAATTATCAACTTCAAGTTCATCACTTTTATTTGCTCTCGTGGCATTATGGTCTCTGTTATCTCCTCGTTTAATATCTTTGAAGTTGCATTAATAACTCTGGATAGTTTGAGATACATTAAATATGCATCTCATTACGATAATTCGACTCTTATTAAACTTTGTAGTTCATGATTGTCTCCATTATTCATCCACATTGTCCAAAGACCGACTTCACAATGACGAAAGGAATAATATTTTCTTGAATGACTAAGCAATAATATATTTATTTAAAAAGATAAATAAATTTTTATAAATTAATAAGTCATTGGATAGTATATAAATTAATAAATTAATAAATTTTAATTATTTAATATCTCGTTAAATTAAGAAATTTTAACGATAAGTTACATAACTATTGAGGCTAGATAAAGTAGTGTATAACATTTGTTTCCTTTCCGATCATATTTCAGTAAACTCGAAAATTGTTGTGTGGCCAATAGTTTTGTCTCGATATACTTTATGTTGAAAATATATACTCTTGAAAGTAAAATAATTTTTTTTTTTTTTAACATGAAAAATATAAATATTTGCCTGAAAATATTGCTCGAACTGTCACAATGCAAACAAAACATAATGTTTTGAGAATTCTCGTGTTCACATATTTAATGGTAAAATGACATCTCGATCTCAAATTATTTCATTTCGTTAAATTAGTTTCATAGACAGTACGTTATCATATTATTCTCAATAATAGTCGTAATATATAGGTATTAAAAGCCAATGAGAGTTATTTGAAATTCTGATATTCGTTAAAATCACTTCTAAGTTCTAACTACAGCTACGCCCAAAGTCAAACAAGCAGATATCATCAAATATTATTTTTCCCAGAACAAATGATCGAGAATTGAGATAATTGACTATTTGACTTTCAATTGATCGAGTACTAGGTGAGATGGATAGGCATGAACTAGTCACCACCTAATTGATAATCACAAAAAAAAAAAAAAAAAAAAAAAGCTTTGACCATTTAGACTAAGCAAATGATTGTATTCCACTAAGTATAAAAGATATTTTATATATCTTTTATATTTATTTCTTATACATTACCTAGAAATTAAACCAGTTCTACGACCATAATTTCAAGCCAAAAGTGCATATATAAATTTTTTCTGATTTCATTAATACTATTTTGGACGTGAATTTGTTCCTTGAGAATTCCATACTGTAAAATTTGTACTAATTTAACGGATTTGAGAATTTCATACTAATCTACAAAATCATTTTAGAATTTCATACTAATTTAAAGATTTGATTGGTCCTTTCATACTAATAAAATTTCGTACTAATTTAACGGGATTTAAGAATTTAATACTAATTTATTTTCTTTAGAATTTCATACTAATAAAATTTCGTACTAATTTAACGGGATTTGAGAATTTAATACTAATTTGCACAAGCATATTGGTCGTGAATTTTATAAGTTCCTATAGAATTTCATACTATAAAATTTTGTACTAATTTAATGGGGATTTGAGAATTTCATACTAATGTGGAAAAACCTTTTAGAACTTCATACTAATTTAACGGATGGTGAAAAGCGACTTTCAGGACGGGATGGGAAAATAAATATGAAATAGAATTATCAGAGTAATCGATCTTCATTTCCCACGGCACGCAGAACAGAAAATCTGGTAGACGATTGAGGGAAAATGTATCGTTAATTTATTTAGGGGCAATACAGTCCATTCCTATTTACCATTTATTAATTAATAATATTAATTTGCCCTATATGGGATAAAACTAATTAAAGGGTTTAAATGATAGATACAAGTTTGGTTTTGTCACTAAACGGTAATTTTCTCCAAAGATTATTTATTCATTGAATATTCATGTGCACCTTTTATTATTATTATTATTAATAAATTATTATTATTATTATTATTTAACTTAAGCATCAAAATTAGCAAAAGATTGAACGATTAAAATAAAATGCTAATTATATAATTAGACTTTAGGGTAGTTTAGTTATTTAATCTTTTCATTGTCTTATATATACACTATATGTGTTTATGATTGATTATTATGCACTTTATCAATTTCTCATACACAGAATGCAGACCTCTCTTTTCTTATGGTTTATTTATTTTAACATGTATGAATAGAATGGATTAATGAAAAAAAGCATGAACTAAAATCCCCTCTTTATAATTTTCTTTCTTTAATCCTAGGGTTTGATGTTGCATACACGCAATGTCAACAATTCTTAGGAGAGTGACAAATCTCAATCGGTTAATAACCGGGCATATGGCGGTGTAGGCAGCTGAGATTGGGGTAACAATCAAGAAAATCGAAGCAAAAGACTCATCTAAAAAAGGTTAGGTACTGCTCCAAAATTTTTGTTATAGCTTTGACCAAGGATGGACATGGGACCACGACCTGACTACTACTTGATGACCTTTACATGGTCGCATACCTTTTCTCGTTTGAAGAAATGTCCAACCCAGCCACCATCAATTTTCGGTATTCATTTCTTTGTTGCTGCTCCTGAAATAATTTACAACACAAATGAAAGGCTTAGACATGAAGGTCTTGGGAGGTTTCGCATATCGCTTGCTGGTGGTTTGACCGGATGTGTGACTATGCCGATATTGATGCTGCAAAAACATTTTGGAAGTACCAATGGTTATGACATGACGTCTACTCGGGGCTTGAACTACATGAGTTCTTTGCACGGGCGACTGCAAATCTCCGAAGACTAAGATTATCTTACCAAATCAAATGTTTTTAGTATATTAGAAATCATCTTGTGCAGTTAAAATGTTCTTTTTACATGTGTTTTTTATACCCACCTTCTATTGCCCACCACCGACATGGTAGATTTAAAGTGAAATACCCACCTAAAAAGTCAGGTGCCACGACACACGGCCTCTGGCCGATGGACCATCTCCATAATCTTTTTCAAAGGGAAATGGTGGAAATAATGTGAAAAAGGTTTCTTTCTAGAATTTTCTAATGATGAACTACTTAAGTGTTGAGAGAACTTAAATCACTACTGATTAAACCTCACACGCGTGGAGAACGATAGACTATTAATCAGTCAGTGGAGGACACATTGAGTTTATTATTAGTTATCGCTATATGTGTATTGTGTCCTTCAAATGAACTTCTTAAAAGAACTTCCTATAATATCTAGAACTTGGGATACTACGAGGATTTAGAACAAAAAAGGCAATTACTCGAGTACCTAGGTAACACACTCAATAATTAGATTAAAAAACTTGGTGATTGGAGACTTGTTCCATATAGTCTGTTTAGATGTAGCTGAGATAATAGCTACGACGCGCAAGAAGAATAGTGCGATTCTGATTAGATGCTATTATCATTACCTCTCCCAAAAAATATGGTTCCAACCATAAATGGCTTTTTATACTGTTAACTATAACGAATAGCTAAATGTGAAATAACATTAATCACCATCTAATATTTTATCATTGAAACTATCAAAATCTTTCGATGCACAAATGATTGCTTATTTATATAAACTCTAAAGGGAAAATTTTTGGTGCATCAATTAGGGATGTCCTTCGACGCTGCAAAAGCATTATTTTTGGCAAGATAATAACTTTTTTCAACATATTCCAAAGATTCAATGATCTGCCAATGGTGTTATTGATAGAAAGTACTTCTTATAAGATGACTATGATTATTTTGTTAGATTCTTCTCATAAAAACTATTAAGAAAACTCTTTCATTATATTTCAAACTTGAAATGAATGTATGCAGTGTCTTTATATGTTGATTTTATCATTCAAGTAATCCGAACAACCAGTGTCTTTATATGTTGATTCTGTCATTCAAGCTAAGAAGAATAAAGGTTGGCATTTAAAAAAAAAGTTTGCGATCATTGGAGTATCGCAAAAAGTGTTTTACATG
Organism: Phtheirospermum japonicum; assembly: GCA_014905375.1. Classification (NCBI taxonomy): domain Eukaryota; kingdom Viridiplantae; phylum Streptophyta; class Magnoliopsida; order Lamiales; family Orobanchaceae; genus Phtheirospermum; species Phtheirospermum japonicum. The sequence goes on from BMAC01000219.1 coordinate 979,906, forward strand.
ACTTTAAACAAAATAAGGTGTTTCTAGCACCATTCCTAGTTGATTCTGTCATTCAAGATAAGAAGAATAAAGGTTGGCATTTAAAAAAGAGTTTGCGATCATTGGAGTATCGCAAAAAGTGTTTTACATGACTTCAAACAAAATAAGGTGTTTCTAGCACCATTTCTAGTTGATTTGTAGTAGGCGTATGATAACCTCCAAGATTAAGGTAAGCATGTGCAAGTTTGAACTAAAATGTGGCCCTCTCCAGAGAAGAACAAAGATTCTATAACCATAGTCTAGCCCCTCGCCTCGCCGCAATCTCCCAACTAATCCCGCTAGTTGTTTACTTTGTAAGAAATGCCTGCACGAGATTCGGATTCGAGTTCTAGGGAGGTGAGCGGTGGGAGAAGTGGGAGATTCTGGATTCTGGCGGATGAAGATGCTATTGTGGTGGGAAGAACCTGTACCGGTCGCGTTCTTCCTTTTGGTAGAAGGGCTCTTCAGGACCTCAACGGCGACGTAGTGCGGGCTACTATGACCAGAATTCTAGGAGAGATTGACGACCAGCAAACCTCAGCTCGAGGACGGTGTTCAGGAAGTAGACTCGGCTACCGAGGAGTTGAGCAAAGTCGAAGCCGAAGAACACAAAAAGAGAGTTAATATACTAATGACTTTTCAGTAGTTAAAGTACTATGCTATGCTTTATGTTAATATCCCTCTTATACTATACTTTAGATATCTACTCTCTCAATCTCTCAATGATGGCAAGACCTACTTGGTGCGTTAGTTTTGCATTTCATACCATGATGATTCGTATCTTGGTTTAAAAAAACGTATGAACTAAAATGTACACCCATCTCTCACACTCTATTTTCATCTGGTTTTCTCTTTTCTCTCACAGTAATTTCTCCTGGTTTTCTCTCCTCTCTCACAGTAATTTCTTTTGGTTTTCTCTCAGTAATTTCTTCTGGTTTTCTATCATCTCTCACAGTAGTTTCTTCTGGTTTTCTATCATCTCTCACAGTAATTTCTTCTGGGTTTCTCTCCTATCTCACAGTAATTCCTTCTAGGTTTCTCTCACTCACACTCATCTCTCACAGTCTATTTTCTTCTGGGTTTCTCCCTCTCACTCATCTCTCATAGTTTATTTTCTTCTGGTTTTCTCTTTTCTCCCTCTCACTCATCTCTCACAGTCTATTTTCTTTTGGTTTTCTCTCCCTGTCACTCACAATCTATTTTCTGAGTTTTCTCACCAGTCTCAAATGTCATGTATTATACCCAGATCCCTCACACACAGCCACAACCACCATTATTCTATCTCTCCCTCACATTACAAACAACAAAATATGTTTGTATCATATCCGAGAAAAATATACACACACACACACACTCCATATCGGCTCAAAATTTAGGTTTGGAAATGCGGATGGTGCCGCCCATTCCTCTATAATTGAGAGAAGGGGGATTAAGAAATTGGTGAGGGTAGGTGCAATTGGGTGTGTCATGAAGAAAGGAAAAAATTACATGTTTGAATTTAGTAAAATATTAGGAGAGGTATTATGTACTTCATCTTCAATCGAGTTTCTTTCGATCTATCTTGGTATTAAAGAAATAGTTGAGAGAGGGATAGAAGAGGAAGTAAAGATTTTTAATGATTGTAAGACTGTCGTAGAATCGATACAAAATATAACTAGAGATCTAAATTAAGCAAAGAGATTCAGGGAGTTTTGTTACAAAACATACCCAGAGATCCTATATTAAACAAAAAGGGAGTTTTGATAGAGGGGATTGGTGATGATTTCCTTAAGGAGATTGAGAAGGAAATACATGATTTGAGACAGAATGATATAAATGAGATACAATTGGGGAAACTCAGGAATATTGGGGATATTCATCATTTCCATCGTCTCATTGACCGGAATGATGAGAACCTTGAGGAATTCCTAACTAAAATGTAGACACTAGATCTTGATCCTGTTAATCCCATGTATATACGGTCATTTCTTAAAAAAATATTGAGAGACGTTGTAGGGACTAAGCAATATGCGTTCATACTCAAAGAACTTGAGGAGTTGGGGAGCTTCAAGTTCGATCATGTTGTACGTGAGTCTAATAATGAGGCGGATCAATTAGCGGAAATGGGAAAATTAGATTTTGTGAATGGGAAAGAAAAAGGCCTCATCTAAAGAATCAGCTACAAAGTAGTTTAAGTATCATGCAAATATTTAAAGGATCAGCAACAAAGTAGTTTAAGTATCATTCTTGCTTCAGATGTACTAAACATTTATTTGATTTCCTGAGGTTTTAATGTATAAGTAAATTATGTGGTTAAATAAAAAGGTATGAACTAAAATGTTCGCAATTATAATAAAGGTTATGTGAAGGGTCTCCTGAAAAGAAACAAGAGAATGATGGATGTCTTGTGGTCCATTTATTTGAAGTATTGGCCTTCAGACAATCTTAGGTTCTGGACTTACCAGCTGAATAGGCATTGGGTTCTTACCAAACTAACTCTGAAGGAGTATTTTGAAACTGCCATTGAACTTGAAAAAACTCTTGATGTTGATTCTATATTTCCAATGTTCAAACCCTCACCAATGAGGTTGAAGTCGGGGACATATAAAAAATCTGCTGTTTTGAAGGCATTTGATTATATAATGTGTGAGATTTCAGTATTCAAGCTTCGTGATGGTTCTCAGATTATTAGGGAGTTCAAGGTTTTCTACAACAAAAACCTGAAACTTATTCCAGGTCGAGCCTTCTTTCGAAGTGGGACAACTCCCCTCGAGGCCGATATATGTCTTCCATCTTGAGGAGGAAGGAGAGGAACTTAGTTTTTTAATTTGACAATTATGCTTATTGTATGGTCTGTGTTCCTGGTTGGGAACAGTTCTTTTAATTTGACATGGAAGAAAAGGAACTTATGACATCTATATTATTATATCAGTTATTGTTATTAAGAAAAGTATGAACTAAAATGAAGCTATAAGTCTGGTCTGCGTATTTTCTAAGCATATATAACTTTTTTCTCGAGAAACTCATGAACGTGCCGACGGATCATGGTAACCCTGCGGCTCAGGGAGGAGGAGCGATTCATGCCCCTTTCCCACCCTGTCCTAGATAACCCTAAGGAGCCTCAGGGATCGATTCATCTGAACCTGAACTTAGAGTTGAACTTGAATTTAGGTTTAGGTAACGTTATTCATGAGTAAAATCCTGAAGGTCAAGCAGGAGTGGTAACCTTAATCAGAATAACGTAGAGGATGTCGGTGTTGACCTCAACCCCGAGGGTGGTGCTCATGCACTAATTAATGTGGCCCAAATAATGAATAGATGTATAACAGCAAATGACATCAATAAGAATTTCGAGATACCTAGTGATATGACTAATCATATTTGAATGCCTCAACCCCCTCAGAAGGAGGGTACCAATACTGTTACTGTTTATTTCCATAGTTATGAAGCCCAAACGTTCCCGCTACTACTTCGTCGGGAGAAGGAAGCCCAAACATGGTTCTCAAAGTATGTGAGATAATCACACCTCTTTTTTAAACGTCTAATAGCAAAGTGGTTCTCAAAGTATGAACTAAAATGATCGAAAAAAGTGTCTCACTAACTCATATTATTACATTTATATATACCGACATTTATGATCAAGCGAACTTCTTTGGGGGGAAGGAAGAGATAAAATTGGAGACTAAAATGATCGCAAAAAGTGTCTCAATAACACACATTATTAAAAAAAAAGTTCATTTCCATCGGAGACTAGATGGAGTCACCGAAGCCCAAACGTTCCCATGCAATCTTTCAGCACCTTTAGTTATTTAATAAGTTCTCTAAACTCTAGTTATTCTTAGTTTAATTCTAGATAATTTAAGTTTAATTATTTCGTTTGAGTTTTTATTTTGTTTATTTATTTCGAATCGTTTGAAACGTTGAATCGCTGAAACTTTGAACTTTAGAATTTTGTTTTTAATATTAATTAGTTGCTGCATTTTATTTTCATTCATGCTTGGTGATGAGATTTTTTATGCTTATTTTAATTATTGCTTATATTAGGGTAGTTAATTGATAATTTAATTCATGTTATGCAATTGCTAGGGAATTTTAAAACTAATTTTGTTCTTGAGAATTCATATGCTCGATAGTCGTAGTAGTAGTTCAATCCATGCTAGTTAATTATAGTTGGCTAATTAGTTTAGTTTAATTAGTTTAAGATAATTAGTTATTGCTTTTCAATCTCGTAGTTATAATTTCAAAACCTAAATTTATACAGGTTCTCGTGTTAAATATTGTGATTAAACAAACATTAGAAATTCTGAACATCAGTCCTTGAGAGACGACTTGAGTTAAACTTGTCAACCTACACGCGATCTCGTTCTCTTGCGGGCGAGCTATTAAATTTCTGACAATTATTTATAAAGTAGGCACTAGGGCTGTAAACGAGTCGAGTCGAGCTCGAGTTGGGATGTTCTTGAGCTCGAACTCGAAAAAAATTATAAAAGCTCGACTCGAGCTCGAGCTCGACCGAGCTCAATAAAATAGGCTCGAGCTTGAGCTCGGTAATTTTAGCCAAGCTCAAGCTCGACTCGCGAGCTTGAAACTCGCGAGCATGGCTTGAGCTCGCGAGCCGAGCTCGAGTGAATTTAAGTAATTAGAAAATAATTTTAATAACATAAATAATACATATATATATATATATTTGGCTCGATAGGCTCGACGAGCTATCGAGCCTGTATTAAATGGGCTCGAATTAGGCTCAACATACAATCGAGTCGAACTCGAGCCGGCTCGAGCTCGGTCAACATCGAACTCGAGTCGATCTTTGACCGAGTTGCTCGCGAGCCGCTCGCGAACGGCTCGACTCGTTTACAGCCCTAGTAGGCACACACAAAAGCTCGAATTAACTCCCTCTGTTGGCATTTATTTATCTAATCCTGCTTTGTATCGTACTATTGTTGGTAGTTTGGTGTATCTCACTATCACTAGACCGGATATTGCTTATGTTGTACACATTGTCAGTCAGTTTGTCACTTCTCCTACTTCGATACATTGAGAAGTTGTTTTTCGTATCCTTCGTTATCTTCGAGGCACTCAATTTCCAAGTTTATTATTCCTTCCTCCTCATCCTTGGAATTATGTGCCTACTCAGATGATGATTGGGCCGGTGAACCTACTGATCGTAAGTCAACTACTAGGTTTTGTATTTTTTTAGGGGATTCTCTTATCTCTTGGAAAAGTAAGAAGCAACTTGTTGTCTTCCGCTCATCTACAGAAGCTGAATATCGTGCTATAGCCTCCACTACTGCAGAAATCTTTTGGTTGCGCTGGCTAATTGGTGATATGGGTATTATTCTATCAGGTCCCATTCCCATGCATTGTGAAAATTTGGGTGCCATTCAAATTGCACGCAACTCTGTCTTCCGCGAGCGCACCAAACATATTGAGATTATTGTCATTTCACTCGACAGCACTTTCAACTTGGCACGATTATTTTGCTATTAGTATCTTTGGCCATGCAGATTGCTAATTTGTTTACCAAATCACATTCAATTGCGCATTTTCAGTTTTTGACTAGCAAACTCTCGATACTATCTCTTGATACATTACAAGTTTATGGGGAGGTGTGTGTGTGTTAATTATATAATTAGATCTTTAGGAGAGTTCAGTCATTTAATCTTTTTATTACCTTATATATGACCACATATGTTTAGGGTTGCATTATTATTTACTTTATCAATTTCTCATACACAGAATCCTCTGTTAGAGATCTCATTTATTAAAGATATTATTTGAAAATCTTTGTATTTATAATGTACAGTTATTCCGATACGACCGTTACGATTCCGATACGACCGTTAATGAATCGTAATGATTCTTTCTATTTTTGTATCCTGCATACTTGTATAAATAGAGGATTGATGAAGAGGCCAGACAAGCACTCAATTACATTTGCTAGCATTCTTACCTTCTTACATGGTATCAGCAATTTTTGGAAATCAATTTTTTTCCCTCTTTCGATCCAATGGCCAACAATGATATCCCACGAAACACCTCCTCCGCTACCACTCCACCAACTTCAGCCTCGAATTTTTACTCGGCTCAATCAGTTACGAACATTCGTAACCAAATCCCTCTTATCATTGATCTATAAAAAGTTCAATATCACACTTGGACCGAGCTTTTCCAAATCATCGCTCGCGCTTACAACGTGATCGATCATATTGATGGGTCCCCGCATTCGAACGACATCTCCGAGGCCAAATGGCGTCAATTAGACGCCATTATTCTCAGTTGGATCTATGGCACAATCAGTGAAGACCTTCTCCTCACTGTTATCAAAGTCGGCTCCACCGCTCGAGAGGCTTGGCTCCGTGTCAAGGGCATCTTCCATGACAACCACACCGCTTGCACCGCCGATCTCAAGAGTCGCTTCATCAATGCCCAACTTGACTCGTTTCCCTCCGTCTCCGCCTACTGCCAACATCTCAAATCATTGGCCAATGAACTCGAAGACGTCGAGAGTGCTGTCAGCGAGCAACGCCTGGTCCTCCAACTCATCAATGACCTGTCTACACAATACGACACTGTCGGCAGCATCGTCAGTCAGACAACACTGCTGCCCTCCTTCTCAGTTGCTCGTAGCATGCTCACACGGGAATAATCACGTCTATCTCATCAATCAGAAAGGACTCACGCCCTTGTCGCCGCTTGCTCATCATTGAGTGCTACCAAATCATCAACGCCAAACACATCCCATCACAACTCCAACAGTCGTGGGCGCGGCTGCGGGTACACCAACCACAGCGGTAATGCAAAGAAAACCGAGTCGGCGCCGCTATCCTCCAATCACAGCAGTCAACAGGGCACTACTGCACACCCGCAGTGGTTCGTCGTGCCCCAACAAGGCTACTACTGGCCGTCGGGTTGGACCCACCACCATGCCCATATCACCGGCCTAACGCAGCGCCCCTACGCTACACCAAGGCCACCAGAAGCCACTGGACAAGCGTTCTTAAGCCCTCAGCAGTACCCGGCTGACCCCTCCTACGCTTTCAGCACCATGGCACTCCAACAGCCCTCCGACACATGGTACATGGATACCGGGGCGTCTTCCCATATTACCGCGGAGTCAGGTAACCTTCGTACCTATTTTAATTCGAGAACTTTATCTCCTATTTATATCGGAAATGATAATACTATTCCATTTGTTGGTAAAGGTTCTGCAAGCCTAAACACATCCCCATCCTATTCCCTTCACAATGTCCTACACACTCCCAACTAGGGGTGTGCAATCGGTCCAGACCGGACCGGACCGGACCAGAATTTACGGTCTCGGTCCGGACCGGTAGACCAGAATTTTGGAAATCCTTGGACCGAAGACCGGTAGAAATTTTGGAAACTCTTGGATCGGAGACCGGATCGGGACCGGAATTTCGGTTCGGTCAAAATTGGTTTGGACCGACTTTTTATTTTTTTTTTAATTTTTTTTTGGAAAATCGGTCCAATTCCGGTTTGGATCGGAAAATTACGAATTTGGACCGGACCGAAACCCGAAAAACCCCATTTTTATGGACCGTAGACCGGACCGGATTATCACCGGTCCGAATTTCCTGTCCGGGCTAGTTTTGCACACCCCTGCTCCCAACATCATTAAAAACCTCGTTTCTGTTCGAAAATTTACTGTTGGTAATAATGTTAGCGTGGAATTTGACTCTGTTGGATTTTCTGTGAAGGACCTCCAAACGGGGAAAACCAAAACGAGATGTAATAGCCTTGGGTATTTGTACCCAGTCACCTCCACCAAATTGCCGAACTCTGCCCTCGTCACTTCTCAACCTCCACCTTGACATGATCGACTAGGTCACCTGGGCGATCATGTTTTCGATATTCTCAAGCGCCGTCATTTTAATTTCAATAAAGCCTCATGCTCAGCTATTTGCTCTTCTTGTCAGATTGCTAAACATAAGAGACTACCGTTTTCACATTTTGTATATGTTACTTCTAAACCTTTTGATATTATTCATAGTGATATTTGGACCCCGATAGCTAGCACTAATGGTTTCAAATATTATCTAATTTTTTTGGATGATTTCTCTAATTTGTTTGGATTATTCCCCTTAAACACAAGTCTGAAACCCTCACTACATTCATGCTTTTTCATGCCATGGTTCAAACTCAATTTAGTATAAATATCAAAACTTTTCAATGTGACATGGGTGGTGAATTTGATAATCAATCCTTTCGTCGCCTTTGTGAACAAAATGAGATGTTAATGCGTTTTGCTTGCCCACAAACTTCTCCACAAAACGGGAAAGCTGAGAGAGCTCTTCACACCCTTAACGACATTACCCGTACCTTACTCACACATGCCTCCCTTCACCCTCGTTTCTGGGTTGAAGCATTATATATGGCCACTTACCTTCATAATATTCTACCATCTAAAGCCATACGAAACAACACACCCACCTTCATCATATACCGTCGGGAACCCACATACTCACACCTTCGCACTTTCGGGTACCTATGTTATCCAAACACATATGCCACAACCCCCCACAAATTGGCTCCTCGGTCGGTCCCATGGCTTAACCTTGGCCCTTCCTCCGACCACCTTGGCTACCGTTGCTTGGTTCTTGGGTCTCACAAAGTAATTATCTCTCGCCATGTTGTATTTGACGAGAAAACTTTTCCTTTTGCCACAAATTCAGTACATGGTTCTCAATCCCACAAAGAGATCCCCTCGCCTTCCCTCCTTGACTTTCTCCACCAAATCAACCCGCAGACCAACACATCGACGCCAACCATCGACGCAATCCTTCATAACATCCCAACACCCCCGGCCCCACCGCCACCGCCTTGTCATTCCATGAAAACCCGTCGTCAAGATGGGATCATTAAATCCAACCCTCGCTACAATATTTTGGTCTCATACCCCACCATCTCACCTCTTCCCACCTCTCCTATTCGTGCCCTGCAGGACCTTAACTGGCAAGCCGCCATGAATGATGAATTTAATGCTCTTATTAAAAATGGTACTTGGGACTTGGTTCCAAGGCCACCAAGTGCTAACATTATTTGTTGTATGTGGTTATTTAAGCATAAGTACAGGTCCGACGGCACGTTGGAAAGGCACAAGGCTTGCCTCGTTGTTAACGGAAAATCCCAACAGGAAGGCATCAACTATGATGAGACTTTCAGTCCTGTAGTAAAGTCGACCACAATCTGTATTGTTCTAAGCATATCTCTCTCACGTTCTTGACCTATTCACCAATTTGATGTCAAGAACGCTTTCCTACACGGTTCTCTCCAAGAAACGGTATATATGCATCAACCTCCGGGTTTCTACGACAAACAACGGCCTAATCATGTTTGTCTACTTTGAAAGTCTCTCTACGTCTTGAAGCAGGCCCCATGGGCTTGATATCATAGGTTTGACTCGTATATTTACAGAAATGGGTTCATTGGAAGTCAGAGTGACCACTCATTCTTCATCTACAGCTTCCAGGGCGAGACTGCCTTCTTTCTCTTGTATGTTGACAACATTATCCTCACCGCATCCACTGCACCCCTTTCTTCGACGGTTTACTCTCATGCTAGGCAAAGAGTTTGCCATGATCGATATCGGGCCGCTGAGCTATTTTCTTGGCATCTCAGTCATCTGAAATCAATCCGATTTATTTTTATCTCAACAGAAGTATGCCAAGGAGATTATTGATCGCGCCAAGATGTCGAATTGCAAACCAGTCGACACCAAGTCTAAACTCTCCGCTGGGGTGGGACTTCCGATCTCTGATCCATCTACTTACCGTCGCCTTGCCGGTGCACTCCAGTAACTCACTTTCACGCGACCTGACATTGATTACGCCGTTTAACAGATTTGCCTCTTCATGCATGATTCGCGAGAGCCACACTTTCAAGCTCTCAAACGAATTATTCGGTACATCCATGGCACACTTAATCTCGGCCTTCAGCTCTAGCCGCCCTCCTTCTCCGCTCTTACTGCTTATTCTGACGCCAACTGGGCCGGGTGTCCTGATACTCGTCGCTCCACATCTTGGTACTGTGTTTATTTTGGTGATAATTTGATATCATGGTCATCCAAACGTCAACCCACTATCTCACAATCCAGCGCAGAAGCCGAGTACCGAAGTGTGGCCAATGTCGTTGCCGAGACCTATTGGTTACGTAACTTACTCGTTGAACTACGTGTTCCTCTTCAGCGAGCTACCCTTACTGTGACAACGTCTCCGCCGTTTACCTCTCGTCTAATCCGGTGCAACATCAGCGCACCAAGCATGTCGAGATTGACCTCCGCTTCGTGCGTGAGAAGGTAGCTCTTGGACAAGTACGAGTTCTCCATGGGCCGTCGACTCATTAGTATGCCGACATCTTCACTAAAGGCCTTCCACCTCCTATATTTTTGGACTTTCGGTCTAGTCTTTGCATCCGTCAAACTCCCGCTTCGACTAAGGGGGAGTGTTAGAAATCTCATTTATTAAAAATATTATTTGAAAATCTTTATATTTATAATGTAGAGTTATTTCGATACGACCGTTACGATTCCGATGCGACCGTTATGAAATCGTAACAATTCTTTCAATTTTTGTATCTAGCATTTTTTTATAAATAGATGATTAATGAAGAAGCCAGACAGACTCAATTACATATGCTAGCATTCTTACCTTCTTGCACCCTCATCTCTCTTTTCTCTTTTTTCACAACAAAAATATCATTAATAACAAAGGAAACTCGTAGGGGAGTTTCAAGAAATAACAAACGATTTACAAGTT
>BMAC01000219.1:990705-1005968 GCA_014905375.1 Phtheirospermum japonicum
ACACCTCTTATTCAAGCAAATGATCAAGGTAACAGCAATGGTACCAATGGCACCGGTGTCCAAACCCAATACTAAATACATAATTCCAAAAAAAAAAAAAGAAAAAAAAAATAGCACTGCCTCTTGCCTTAGCCCATTAGGTCCTACCATTGCCATCAAAACAAAGGACATTAATCCAACCATCAGGACCATCTCCTCCGGCCAAAGTGGCGGCAGCCGATGGTGGCGGCGGCGGCCCCCGCCGTCGATGGTGGCGTTCCTGGAGTTGCCGGAGGAGTGCCTGCTGGCGTCGACGGGGCGGAGCCACCGGTGGGAGGAGGAGAGGTGGACCCCGCCGCCGCGACGGTGACGGTCAACCTCTGACCCTGGCTGCAGTGGTTAGACCTCGGACATATAAAATACCTCGTGCCTGTGGTGTTAAGGTTGATTGTGGTTGGGCTGCTGGTGTATGAACCTAATGGATTAGCTGTGTTGCAACCACCTTGGCTCACTTCATCCACCGCATGGCTGGGACCGTATGTGAACACTGATCATTGATCATCATCAACAATTTCCAATTAAGCATGTTTAGTTTTTTGATACCAATAAATAAGCTATATTTCAAAAATTATTATTAAATTCTGTAATATAACAAATTAAATCAGAAATAGTTTAACGATTAACATTGAATTTACACATTACTTATTAATTCAGAAATAAATCTAAACATCATTTAATAGATCTATAAAAAATTTAAAAGACCCTCAAGTTATTTAAATAAAGGCAAACTGTTATGTTTAAATTATTAAATGATCTTTAAAAGTTATTTTGTTTTGATTTCTTATAGCTCGATTTGTTATTTCTTATATATTTAAAGAATTAATTTAATAATTATTTTGATATTCACGAGGGTTCTATTTGTTTCAAAGTTGTAAGGTCAAGGGCCTATTTGACTTATTTTAAAAGTCCAAGGACCTAATTGCAAAAAAATCCAAATTAAGAGCTAAGTTGAGTAGAGCTGACAATTTTTGGCCCGGCTCGATTTCAGCCGGGCTTGGGCCTTAGGATTCCTGGCCCAAAAAAATCGGACCGTTTTCGGCCCGGCCCGATCTGGCTCGTCAATTACACTATATTTTATACGATGGGCCGGGCTTGGAACAGTAAAATCACGGCCCGATGAAATTTCGGGCCAAACCAGGCCGACCTGATTTTGGAGTTGACCCGACAAGTTGGCCCGGCCCGGCCCATTGCCAGCTCTAAAGTTGAGCCTAAGGTATTACTATTTGTACTTTTTCCACACACACTCAACACAAAGATGATTGCTATGGGAAATTGAACTCACCAAGGGTGTCACCAACAGCAAAATTCTTGCCGCTAGCCCATGTGGCATAGTCGAAGCCGGTTGTCCAACCGCTAGAGTCGCCTACGGTGTGTGTGACGGCATATGCAGCCGGAGAAATGAGGAGAAGCACAACAAGGGCAATGGCTTTAACCATTTCTATATGTACAACTTAAATTGTTATTGCAATATATATATATACTGTGAGAAACTCAAATGTGCAGAATAATATTGAAGGTGTAACCTATATATAGACAATGCTGGGAGTTGGTGATAGTTGGAAGGGAATAAGAAAAAGTCAAGTTAACAGATGTGTTCTGTTATTTTACCTGAGTTTCCTCTGTTTTAAATTAATTATATATACCTAATAGGAATTTTATATCTCTCTCCTACTCTTTCTACCTAATATGTTTGATTATCTCTAAGGTTTGTTGACAATGGCCATGTCTTTTTAAGATTTTCTGAGATTTTTGATCCAATTAATCTATCATGTCCAGACCTTAAACCTCTTGTAACAATAAAGATGACTTATTTATTAGGAACCCTTTTCCCTCAATTTTTTAGTGCATGTTTTAAACATAACAGCCACCTAATTTTTTATTTGAAATATAAAGTAAAGTAGTTTAGATATAAACAATATTTTTGATAATTAAAGAGTTTTAAATTTAAATTAAAATTTTTGAATGGATGTGTTTTCAACTGTGTCTTTTATATGTCTAATCTAATTATTAATTATTATAATTATCAGATAATTTTATATTTTAATATTTATATTAAAATCGTTATTAATTTTATTTACAAACTTAGAAAATTCAAAAGATGTCACATTTTCAATCTGTGTCTAAGCAATATTAATTATTATTATTGAATTATTTCATATTTTAATGTTGTGATTAACTTCCTTAATAATTAAAAACTTCATACTTTGAAAATTCAAAAGATGTTATACTTTTAATTCTTGTCGCATTGAGTCGTTGTCTAATAAATATTAATTAATTATTATTATATAATTTTATATTTTTATATTTAAATTGAATTCATTACTAATACATAATTATATCTCAGGTTATTGCAAATAAATCGTAATTACCTATATAGATTATTTAAAAATAATAATAAGATTATTTCAACTTTTGTTATAAATACAACTTATTTAACTATTTTTATAATTACTTTTTTTTTGTAATTAATATTATTTCATATGTAATTTATCTTTAATTAAATAACTAATTTAGATTTTTTCTACTAATTATATATGACTTATTTATATTTTTATATTAGGAGAATGAAAGAAGAATATTGAATTAGGAAAAATAATAAAAGAAAATTATTAAATTAGGCTATATATAATAAAAAATATTAAATTAGGCAATATGCAATAAAATAAAAATATCAAATTAGGTATATATTAGGCTCGAATGACACATAAGAACAGAAGTATCAAAATATTTTATATGCCAAAAGAAGCATACGAATCAAACGCATGGGTTAGACCGATTATGCATTACTATATATGGGTGATAGAGTTTTATATTTAAATTAAAAATCTGAAATGACGTGTTCTCAACCCGTACCTTGTACATGTCTAGTCTATTTATTAATTATTATAATTATTAAATAATTTTCTATTTTAATATTTAGATTAAATTAGCTAATATTTTGATTTACATACTAGAAAAATACAAAATATGTCACATTTTCAACCCGTGTCTAGTATTATTTAATATTTTAATATTTTAATTAATCTTTTAATAATTATTAATTACATACTTTGAAAACTTTAAAAGATGTCATACTCTCAATCCTTATAGCATTTAGTCGTTGTTTAATAAATATTTATTAATTATTATTATATAATTTTATATTTTATATTTAGATTGAATTCATTACTAATATATATTTACATACTCAGATTATTGCAAATAAATCATAATTTACCTATATATTATACTTAAATTTCAAAAATAAATCATTTCAACTTTTATTATAAATTCAACTATTTAATTACTTTCATGATTAATTTTCTTAATTAATAATATTTCTTATGTAATTTATCTTTTAATTAAAATAATTAATTTAAAATTTTTTACTAATTATATATGATTTGTTTATAATTTTTATATTAGGAGAATTAAAAAAAAAATATTGAATTAACAAAATATAATAAAATAGGATTATTAAATTAGGCTATATATAATAATAAAAGATATTAAATTAGTTAAGATACAACAAAAGTAAAATATTAAGTTAGATATATATTATGTTCGCATGACACATTATAAGCAACCGAAACAATATTGTTTTTATTTGATAAGCAAAGCTTACGAAATGGATATAAATATTATAGAATGATTTTGTACTATATAGAGATGATTTGGAAAATATTCTTTCTATAAATATATAAAGTCTCTCGGTTCTTAATAGGGCAACAACAAAATTTTCCCACTAAATTGAATGTAATAATCTGGAAACTTTACAAATATCATAAAAATAATAAAATAATATTATTAATTATAGGGAAAATTCCCAAATATTCATATAGCATAAAATCAATATCCCTTAAAATACTCTAAATCTTTTTATTCTCATAAAGTACAAATGTATACCATATAATCAAAAAAATGAATAATATATTAACTAATCTACCCCCAATATGTGAACAGTCAATTAAATACCAACGATGGAAAGAAAAGAAGATGGAGCAATCTGCATGATCATAATAGAGCATGATTCATTCGTCTGAAAACAAATTTCTATCTATATTTCGATGAGTTTTTCATTTGCAACACAACTCATGAATTTGTTATCCTTCGAGTATTACATAATCCATACCTTGATTATTCTTCTGAACGGCGTGGGTTTTAAGAATGGAAACAGACAGTAAGTTATTCTTCATTGATTTCAAGCGTGATTTTTGATTTTTCTGAATTTCCAGACATCTTTTATGTAGAGTGGCAACTGAAAATTATTACCCCACATGACTATCACCACGACTTATCAAGAATCTATCAGAATCAACATTTAACAAACTCTAAAATCAAAACAAATATCATGATATCTAAATATGAATTTGAAAAATACTTTGAAATTGTTAAAAATATTGAAATTACAAACTTCATAAAAACCAAACTACAACTTAAATTTAAAGTATTCTAATTTTTTTTTTTACTTTTTAAATATCCATGTAACTTGAACTACTCTGAATTTGTTCATATTAACAAGATATTAAAAACTACTCAGACCCCAAAATAATATTTTTTCTCAGGTCATGCTGAACCAAAAAACCTTATGGAAACAAAAAACACTACTAGTTCTGAATTATCGAAACAATTCAATCCCCAACATTTTTTCTAATATCACAATCCGCTACAAACAGTATTTACTACATATGAAAATTCTCAATTTTCAAACTACACTGAAGTTTGGAAATTGTCCATCATCATATGGTTATATCATTAAACTCCAAACTTCATTACAAAAATCATGGTATTACAAAATTAAGAAATACCAAATTGTACCTTGAATTTACAATTTGTAATAAAATCTGAATTAAAAAGCTATCAAATAACTTGAACTACTACGAGTTTGTTCACCGTACTACAAAATCAAAACTACTCAAACCCCAAAATAGCATTTTTCTCAAGCGGTGCTGAACCAAAAAACCTTCGCAGACAACATATACTAATAGTATCGCATTTTCGAAACACTTCAATTCCAAACACGATTACATAATACATGCAAAGATATTGAATGTTGTCTACTCCAAGCAAGTCAAGCACTTTAACAAAAAAAATTTAAACTACCGGAACAAAAAAAAAAAAAAAAAAAACTTTATTGAGTGCTTTCTTCTTTTTACTCCTTCTCGCCATCCTCGCCAAAAAGCTTTATAGCCATCCGTGAAAATTACTTCTGGAATGAATTGTGCAGGATTTTTCCCCTTTCTTATTTTGATCTTTTTCACAAACGTGATTCGATTCTGGGTGAAGCCTGGATTCAATTAGGGGGATTGGAAACTATCCGCTTGATTCGTATGATATTCGAGAATATTATACGCGTTTCCAGCACATTCAATTTATTCCAAACTCTGATGGGAATCGTATCAAATTTGAAGGGGTTACTGATATAATGGAAAATTAACACCGAATTCTCAAATCGCATCCGAACTTGTGATTCAGTTTGGATTTTGGGTTGCTCTATGGAACTGTCAATTTGTCAGCGAAATTTTGGGGGGAAAATGGGGCGTAACTCCAGAATTGAAGGAGTGAAAAATGGAAACCAAAATATTTAGATAGACGTGTATTTTTAGGGGTAGTTTAGTATTTTCTTTAGAATAATTATATCATTAGGGAATATTTATATTGAATGGATTTTACGGGAATAATTTCTGACGTCTGGGAGTAATTGGGAATTCTCCCGTAGCAAAAGTAGTTAAAAAATATCTATTTTTATGGGCCATCTAAAATATTAAAGTGGCATAAGGGAGTAGTTTGTTCATTATTTTATGAACAATTTATTTAGATATATTTTGTGAAATAATAACTATCTTACTGTTGTATTTTTTAATTAGTCATGAATCTCATCGACAAAATATTTTCAAATTATTCTTAGAGAAAAATATTCTTTACCTCCTGAACTATGATCATTTTGACATTTTGTCTCCTAAACTTTTTTTTTTTCGTGCAAAGTACCTCCTAAACTGTGCGAATTTTGCACTTAACCTCCTGAACTCCCATTTTTGGTTGAAATCCTAACCGGATCTCACTCGTGTGACGTGCACGCTAACATATAAGGGGTAAAATTGACTTTCCATCTCCTCCTCATGACTCCTGCTCAAAACAATGGCACGTGAGCACTCATGTGACCTTTTAAGATAATTTTCACATTAATATATGTATACACGTAAGACTTAGTACCTACGTAGTGCTCACGTGTCATTATTTTGAGCGGGAATCATGAGTAGGAGATGGAAAGTCAATTTTACCCTTTATATGTTAGCGTGCATGTCACACGAGTGAGATCCGGCTAGAATTTTCACTAAAAATGGGAGTTCAGGAGGTTAAGTGCAAAATTCGCACAGTTTAAGAGGTAATTTGCATGAAAAAAAATTTAGAAGGTAAATTGTCAAAATGATCATAATTCAGAAGGTAAAAAATATTTATTCTTATATTATTTAAAAATTCGAGGTTTGTTAAAATCACTTCCAACTACAGCTGAAACCAAAACCGACATGCAGAGATTGTCGAATTAATTATATATGTCTTAGAAAGTGCTAGAGAGAGATAATTGACTTTTCAAGTGATTGAGGGGATCGAGTCGGCTTGGCATGAACTAGTCACCACTCACCACCTATCCATTACTTTATCTATAGCAAAAAATAAAATAAAAATCTTAGTCAAAGAGATTTTGGTTTATTGAAAGAACTTTTTTTTAATGCAATCCAACGTGGAAGACCTTATCTCAATATTTTTAACTGTAAAAATTAAAAAGAAATTAACTAATAGATTTTACAAAATTAATAATTTCTTTCATCAACATAGGTACCTACTAGCCGAACTCAACATAAATATATTATCGCAATAAATGTTAAATATCATTACATTTAATATATATATATATATATATATATATATATGTAAAAATTTTAATATTTCATTTTAGAATTTAGTTGTTTAAATTTAGAGATTAATTCTTATTTTAAAGTTTAAAATTCCAATTATATATATGATGACATATAAAAATTATAGTCAATAATATATATATATATATATATATATCAACTAAATATAATAATATATTAGAATTGTATATATAATAATAAAACCTATACTATTGGGCGCAAAAACGACTCCACAAAATATACTCACTACAACAATGAAGAAAAATAAAATAAATATAACAACCTCTTATTCAAGCAAATAATAATACTAACACCAATAGCAACACTCGCTACTAAATAAATACAACCAACCAAAAAAAAAAATTTGAATCACAAAAGAAAAAAAAAGGAAAAAAGAAAAAAGCACTGCCTCTTGCCTAGCCCATTAGTCCCACCACAGCCGCCATAACAAGTGAAATCAATCCAACCTCCAAACCGGCGGCTGCCGAAGGTGCCGGTGGTGGAGTGGCAGTTGAAGGCGGCGTCCCCGGAGTAGCCGGAGGAGTGCCCGACGGCGTCCCCGGAGTAGCCGGAGGAGTGCCCGGCGGCGTCGGCGGAACGGAACCACCGGCGGGCGGCGGTGATCCGCCGGGAGGGGTGGTCCCCGCGGCCGTGACGTTGATGGCCAGCCTTTGACCATTCTGACAGTGGTTACCCCTGGGGCATATAAAGTACCATGGGCCTGTGGTGTTTAGGGCTATTCTGGTTGGGCTGACGGTGTATGAACTTCTTGGGCTATCAGTGTCGCAATCCCTATAATCATCTGCATCTTCTACTATATCCACCGCATGAGTGGGACCATAGTTGAACACTGTAATCATGATTGATCAACAATTTCAAATCTATATATGTATTATTATTATAAGATTTAACAATAATTACAAAACTACACTTGAGGTCTTGCAAAATTACAAAAAACACCCCGCGGGTTGTACACAGGGGAGGACGCGCGCAACGAAACCAACAATTTTTTAATAAAAATCACAATATTTTTTAATTCATTCAATCTATCTTGAGACACATTTGATCGAATGTAAGTTTTTATCAGTTCAACTTTGAATAATTTCGTTGCGTAACATTTTTATGTGATCAACAACTTGAGTTTCATTCAAAATCTCTTTTGAGAAATATGACTTTGTCAAACTTAAACTTGAACTCACCGAGTGTGTCATTAGTAGTAAAAGTTTGGCCGCTAGCCCAGGCAGTGTAGTCGACACCGGTGGTCCATCCGCTCGGACCACCTACAGTGTAGTCCACGGCATATGCCGCCGGAGAAATGAGCAGAAGAGCAAGAAAGGCAATGACTTTGGCCATTTCTATAAATATGTAAGTATATATAATGATAGAAACTCAAGTGTGCAAATAGAAAACTAAAGGTGCAACTTATATAGACAGTTGGAGTAGATAATGTTTGAAGGGAATAATAAGAAAAGTCAAATTAACCTAAATCTTTGTTATGTTTTTTACCTGAGCTTGTTACGTATTAAAATTGATTTAGTGTTCATTACAAAAAGTGAGTTTTTAAATTACAAAAAACACACATTCCTACATTTGGAAACTTGAAAGTTAATTGGGTTGTTTTGTAATTAATTCAACCTCAATAGTACTTTGTGTCACTATCCCTTGATTTTGTATATGTTTGGAAAGTTATGTCCTATTTCCTATCTCTTTCCTTATCCTTGTTATTATACCTACTATGTTTGAATATCTCCAAAGTTTGACAATGACCAAATACTTTTAAGATATTTTGAGATGTGGATCCAATTATATAATGCCATCTAGCACGTTTAGACCTTAAACCTCTTGTTACAATCATGAGATATTTTTGAAAAGACTAGGAAAGAGTGTTAAAATGGAGAAAGGAGATTTTATATAATATTGTAAAATGTACAAATTGAGTTGCAATTCAAATAAAGAATTGTTCGCAACAACCTCATGAAGAATATATCAGCTAACTATCATAACGTCATTTCGTGGTGTTGAAATATATAAAAAAAAATAAAAAAAAACTTAAAATAGAGGAATTTAATTTCAGCTAACTATGTATGTATTAATGTTTGTTTTTCCAAGTAAATATACTTTCTACAAATTGCAAAACAAATCAACTTTTTACATCGCATGAGCTTGGCCAATATGTGAGAATCTTGAATGATATTGATATCATTAATTTTTCAGTACATGTTACAAGCACAACAGCCACCTAATATTCTTTGTATTGAATAAATACACAAAAAAACAAATGATATGTTAACAAGAGTAGGTTAACACAGTTTTTTCTTGGTGATATTATTGCTGGTTTGAGAAATCATGGTCACGGATTGACTTTATCAAAATAATTAAATATGGGGCCGGTAGTAGTATTTTCTTATTTTTTTTCTTCATTCGTTATTATTATTTTTTAAATTCTGCGGTTGCCACAATGGAATTTATTAGTTGTAAGTATAGTTATGTAATTTCTTTAGTGGTGACAAAGTTGACCACGACTTACAGGGTCAATTACTTTACCTAACGTTTTATAGGCTTATTTTGCAAAGCAAGAATATTCAATACAATATATACATGCATAATTAACTCCTTTTTATTATATTAATTAACAATAGAAAATTGTGTTGCCATTTCAGGCATACGATTTATTTCACACACGATATTATTATTATTATTATTATTATTATTATACGAGCTAGCTCACGAACTTATTAATAAGCTAACGAGCAGAAATCTCGCATCTGTTAGCTGAGACACGCTTTTGGAATTTAATGAAATTTAGGTTTTGAGGTAATCAACAATAGATTTATAACAACCCAAATTTAATACAATTGCGAGCAAGGTACATAATAAATTTATTTGACACAAATTTTCAACATAGTAATTAAGCTAGACTTTCGGACTATTTTATCATCATCAAAGTAATATCGCTATACTTAGATTATTAATTCACTAAGTGCAAAAAAGGCGATCAGAAGCGGTTCAAAATAGCCTTTGGAGGCGGTTATGAACCGCCTCTTAGAGCAGCGGTGCTTAAAGTCATTAAATTTGACATTGGGTGGCGGTTCTTAAATCAAACCGCCTCCAAGAAAAGCGAAATTAAGTCAAGAACCGCCACCAATAAAGAACCGGAGGCGCTTCTTAGCTGAGGAGCGTTGCTTAAAGTCTAAACTTGCAGCGGTTCATGTTAGAACCGCCACTTTTGTTTTCTTCCCCCTCCCTGGCTTCTACACCAAAAATTCAAAAAATCTGAAATTCCTAAAATTTATTATAAATCCTGAAAACCAAATTTTTCATAGGAAATACACAATTAAACAAACCAAATGCCAACAGCCTTCCTCTTCACTGCATACTGTGTGAAATAAAAACAAATTCATTCAAAAAACGCACAATCGGACCACAATTGTCTCTATTTCACCAATTTCACATCAGATGAAACATATTCAATAGCAAATGTAGTAAAATGGTTGAATCATCATTGACAACACCAGGCTCGTCGTCATGTTATATAATTGGTAGCTCCAAAACTAACATTTAAAAAAAAAAAAAAGGAAAGAAGAGATATATTGGCCAGAGCCCTGTACAAATGAATGGAGGACGGATAATAATATCAATCAATAGCTTATAACTAAAATATAACAAGAACTTGTCGTCTCATGTATAGAGAACCTGATATTTTCCCCATCAGTCTGAAACTGATCAGGCTTCGATCCGAGTTTCATGAACTTCATTTTCGCCAGGCTTATGATTCTTCTTAGAAACATAACTGTCGGCTCATCACATAAGTACAGCAAGCATCGATCCTTGTGTTTCTTTTTTCTCTTTTCGTGTAATTTCTTTCCACCAATGAAGATGGAGAGACCTGTCGAGACGAAACATAATCTCCGTGTGAGAAGAGTTGAACCACCAAAATTAGCAGACAAAGAGGATAATATAGTTTTGGAATATACTGAAAACGCATTTTTAATAAGAGGGTATCATGACCAAAGAATTAAAACTTACACAAGTAAATAAACCCTTATTACTAAACAAATATATAGATACGTATATCATCTAAATACCATATTAAGAACCATAGAATCACATTAGCAAATATAGAATCAGAGCTCAAATGCAGAAAATAGAAGGTCGGACAAATTCTCCTTTTTATAACTATTAGAACAACACTTTCATCTCCAAGCAGCAGGGGAGCAATGAAAGAAAGGAAATTGGTTAGACATAAATTATATATACACACAAGAACAATATAAAAATTTAGAACCGTAAACCATTCTTGTTTCTAAAGATCATATAAATGTCTGGAAAATTGACCGTCAAAAGCCAACTTGCCAAATTACCAATATTCTGAAACCATATAACACAGAGGCAAAGAAGCAATATAATGAAAAGAAAAATAAAATATGAGTACATGATGATCACTGAATATTCGGACAACCAGCCATAGTCATCTACAACTTATCAAGAACATCTACAAGAAGATTAAGCAACTCAACTCTGGTATTTTACGCAGAATTTTAACCCCATCATCCACCCGTTATTATTTATACCATTCAACATAGAATATCAACACTTTCATGGCTATTAACATAATTCTACACACTTCATCTCGTCAGAATTAAATCAAAAAACATGGAAAACAAAGTGATCAACCAAAACCTAGAACCATCATAAAGGAAGTGTCATTGGCATTGGATTCCAGGAGATAGAGTGCCCAATAGAACTCTATTGTTGCATTATAATCCTGAAACACAGCATGGATAAGTGGAATATGATTTTGGTCTTATAAATTTCATGTTTGTACAATTAATTGTTCTAAGTTACTGTTTCAATATTTCATTTATTCGCAAAATGCCCTTTTATAAATACCAAATATCCAAACACGCGTATGAAATTACATGACTAAAATCGTTATATATTGACTAATGGCAAGATCATCAAATAAATCGCATCCCTTCTCAGTCTCTCCAATTGCAAAATGCAACTTTTTATCTCCTTTCTTCTCTAACACCAAACACAAGAACCCAAAAAAAATCACACACATTATAATTCTAAAAAGTCCTCACCTGATTATACTCGATTCTCAATTCTAATTTTTTTAGATTTCTATCATTATACTATACTAATCATGTGGCCAAAAGAAATGATAATGGTGAGAAGCAGCATTTGCATTAGTAAATTAATAAACCATGTAAATATATCTAACATGGTGATATATGTGCAAAAGTTTAGCGTTTGATTTTAGGCATGACAATAATTGCATAAAAACTCACCAGCAGCTGCTAATACTAATGTCTGGTTTGTGGGATAATAATAATAATTATCCTGAAACTCAAATATTCGTTGGCGAGTGATGTAGTAGAAGCCTGTGCGGTAATTATAAGTGGCGACCAATACCATAAAAGATAGTAAGAGAAGCGGAGAAATAAACGTTTCTCTGAAGATGATGAAGGATGAATATTTTGAAGGATTCATATTCTGAAGATTATTGTTTCTTTTTATTTTCTGCATTTTTGATTAATCTCTTCATGAATGATTTTCTTTTCTTTCTTACTTTTTTTTTTGATGATAATTAATTTACAAACAATCACCTCATGAAAGATGATATGTAAGTTCTGTGACATGCCATGTGTGGAAAAAGAAAATAGACATACATATAGAAAGGATTAATTGCAATAATAAAATATCATTTAATCTTGGCATACTTATTAAACCACATACAGTAATTTAATCTAAATTCTAAAAAAAATAGACATGTTTTATTATTTAATAGTATGTTTGCATTAACTAGCATATCATTCACTATATAGAAACACAGGATATAAATTCATCATATAGATAATATATGTGGAGCAATTGATTTAGAAACAGAATAACGAAAAAAAAAAAAAAAAAAAAGAATATCTCATGATTTGTAATAGGAGTTAATAGTAATCATGATTGCACAAAATAGTTTTACAATCAAACAGTCCCCTAACTATGCACAATTTGCTAAACAGGCCTACAACTACGCATGATTTGCAGAGTAGTTCTATAATTATATGTCGATGTTTTTATTAGTTACGAGCATTTTACAAACTATGCATTTTATAAGACCCCTTTCCTCCAGCCTTTGGATTTTTCACTATAGTTTATAATTTCTAGATTACGTTTTAGAAGGCCTTTGTTTTTCCTTTGAACGACTATACTCTAGTAATTGTTTAATCATATGGACAGAGAGAGATATATATTGCTAATTCAAATCATCGGTGATTGTAGATATTATAGCAAATTAATATATGCACATATATTGCATGAGCCTTTATAGAAGTAAGTGTTGTAAATAACTTTATGAAAACCATCACATTAGTTAAAGTAGCATTTATATTTTCATTTGAATTTTGAAAATCCGAATGACAAATAAAATCTTATTTTGGTTAGAGTTTTATAAAAGAATTTTTGTTTGTATATTATGTCAAACACCATTCAAATATTTTAATAACCAAATCAACAAATTCACACACATATATTTTAATAACCAAACCCTAAATTCAGAATCAATAAAATCAAATCAAATAAGGACCATAACACAATACCCGCTGTCGCCGAGCACGATGACTTTGAGCACGGCCCGACTGTCATAATGCTTGCTCATATTAGCCAAGATACTTGTTTGAAATCCTGAATACGGTCACAGTGCGACTTTGAGCAGACTGCCTTTTCTTCCTTGCTCGACTCTGTTAACTGCAGCTCCGTGTTCTCACCTTTATACAGAGAAAATTAAAATAAGAAATTAATTTCAACATATGAAAAACAATTCTACAATTAGGAAAACTGAAAAATTGGTGCCAGGAATCTTCTGGGGAAAATGAAAAAAAAAAAAAAACCAAAAAAAAAAAAAAAAACTCACTTTCTACGTCCTTAGAAATTAGGTCGAATTGCTTCTTTTGCTTCTTTTTCTTCATCCCACCAGACTTCACATCTAGAGCTTTACCCTAAAATTTAAACTACAATAATCACATTCTAATTACAAGCAATAAAATTTAAACTACAATAATCACATTCTAATTACAAGCAACAACCAGTGTAAACAAAAATAATTAACACTAAACAATAATCTGTCTCAGAGGCATATCATCAAACACTTCACCTGCGTAAACAAAACCAATAATCTGCACTATCATGAGGCTCCCACATATCAGCATAGAACTTCAACGGCCTCCTCAGCACCTTCTTCCACTCGCCAACATCCGGCAACTCGCCCGTCATATCATCCTTCCGATCATCAAGGCTCAGCACATTAACCTCCCCCGGAAAAACCTTATCTATCGCCTTCAACGTCTCCTCCATTATCACGCGCAGACATTTCTCCTGCGAAAATAGTGAACCAACTAATATCAAGGGATGGCAATCGGAGACTTGAATCGATGAATCCCTAAAAACCCTCATTAAACTAGGCCAATCGGAGACTTGAAACCTCCTCCACGTGTTTCTCTAATTTTCTATTGCAAGCTGTATTTTCTTTTATTAATTTTTTTTTTCTTAAATATTAATTTTTTTTTCTCTCAAACTCTTCTCACGATTCTTTTCTTTTTCACACTCAACTATCAACCAAATATATTATAATTCTTAAAATCCAATAACTGTTAGCAATAAATTGGAAGTGTCACAGTTTATAGTGTCGTATTAGTTGATTTAACATACCAATTTTTAATTTATATTATTTGATTAATGCTTCTAATCATTTTGATTACTTGTTCTTAGATATTAATTATATATACTATTAGAAAATTCTAAATTACTTGTTCTTTTTTTATTGTATTTTATTAATTTATTATATATATTATTACAAAATTCTATATTATTTGTTATTTTTTTATTGTGTTTTATGAATTGATATTTGTTGGAACTTATACTTTATTTGTTGATATTATATATTAAGTTATATTTTCGAGAAAAAAATAATTATTTTTATACTCAAAATAACTCAAAAAATATATATAATAATTTTCTTAATATTATAATAACGTGTTCAAATAGTTCACGTAACACACAACTGTGTATTATGCTACGCAATGTTGGGATAAACGCAAAGTGTGGGTGATACGCATTTTGAAACACGGACTCTGAGTGATACGCATTTTGAAACACGGACTCTTTACTCATACTACTCATACTAACTTATTTTTATTAGATTATATCTTTATCCGTGTTAAAATATAATATTTTAAATAAATAGTTATCCATATTATTTTTCTCTTCGTTCTTAAATGTTACAAAATAAGATTTTGACATATAAACTTTGGTTTTGATTTGTGATTATAATTT
>BMAC01000219.1:1014356-1026132 GCA_014905375.1 Phtheirospermum japonicum
AGAATAGTTTTAAAATTTACACGAGTAGTTCTGAATTTACCCGAGTAGTTCTGAATTTACATGAGTAGTTCGTCAATTTTACACGAGTAGTTTTGAATTTACATGAGTAGTTCTGAATTTACATGAGTAGTTCGTCAATTTACACGAGTAGTTATGAATTTACATGAGTAGTTCTGAATTTACACGAGTATTTTTTGAATGTATATGAGTAGTTCTGAATTTTATACGGGTAGTTCTGAGTTTTTCAAAAAATAAAATAAAACATTTATAAAGGGTAATTTAGTAATCTTATATAAATTTTTTGATTAAAATGGAAGTTGAGATTTCAATGTGTTATTTGGGAAAAAACATTTCACCAATGGTCTATATGGTAATTTTCCTTTAATTTTAAGTTTGGATTGATAAAAACATTTCATTCAAATATTTGATTGGCCAAAAATAAAACTCATCCCAAAAATCTCATTCAACTTGGAAAAAAAAGCTTCTACAACCATCATGACCTAATCTTAATTTTTTGAATTGTATCTCCTGTTTCTAATCAAACTATTTAAAATCAGTGGGAGCAAACAAGCTGGTAATTTGTCATGTTGTTAAAAATAAATTAATTAATATACTACATTTATGAAATTGAACAATAGTAATAAAATAATAATAATAAAAACATAATCAACATTTTTGCCTTGTCAAGGGATATTTTCGAAATAAGTCCGAAGAAATGGTCACCACAATCTCATTGTAAATCCGCAATTACGAATGTAATCGCATCCGTGTAATATCAAATTACTGTAATTTTTAATTTAATCTTCGTTGTTGTTATATCTTAATTTTATTGTATTTTTTATTTTGATGTAAAATTTCTTGTTGTATTTTGATCATGTCGTATTTTTTATCTTGATATAAAATTTCTTGTAGTTTTTATATATAATTATGATATGTTTATTTATTTTACCTAAAATATTATAAATAAATTACAAATTAATATAAATAACTAAATAAGCAAAAAATATATTAATATAAATAAATAGTATGTGTTAGGGTTAGGGTTAAGGTTACAAATTTTTTATTATTTTGTAAAAATGACCCGGGACGCCACTGAGAAAGGCGTCCCGCCCCCCGTATTTTTTTTTTTTTTTTTTTTTTTTGCATAAAACACCCGGGACACCGCTGGAAAAGGCGTCCCTGCCCCCTAAATTTTTTTTTTTTACTTGAGCCCTAAAAATTGATTTTTCGCGCAAACATACCTGGGACGCCCCTGGGAAAGGCGTCCCGACCCAAAAACGTAAACATTTTTGAAAGTGTATTATTTTTGTAATTTTGATAAAAAAATGTATTATTTATTTAATAAACCCTGTCTAGTCAACTATTGTATAAATATTAAATATAAATATATATTTTTTTATCTTTAAATAAAGATGTGAGTATTATATAATACTTTATTTTGTACTAATATAATGAAGGAGAATGCTTGAAAACTTATATGTAATTTTATGAAAATAAGGAGAAATGATGTTACTAAGAATAGAGTTTTCGTAGATGATAAGAGGTGTGTCTTCTGGTAAATCATTCATTAGTTGTTTATATAAGACAATTTTTAAAGGTTTTAAAAATCGTAATAAAAAGCTATTAAAAGTCGTTGGTATGAAATCAATTTCATTTAACCCTTTGACTACACAAGTGTCCACATACATGCTTGTATTTCTAACGTAATTTTGAATCAAGTCAAAATATGTAACTTACTACACAATAAGTTTGCAATTCAAGATAGTAACTCCCCACAATAAATCAAAATTAAACTCATGTGGTTATAATATATTTGAAATATAAATTTATATTTTTCAAACTGAATTAATATTTTCAATGAACAAAAAAAAAAGGGACTTTTGAGGATTCAAAAGCCATAAAAAAAAAGAGGAAAACACGAATTCAAATTAAATCCAAGAGAAGACTCTACGACCAAAACTCCTGCTTCTTCTTTCTTTTTTTTTCTTTTTTATAGTTGCTCATAGTTTGCATGAGAGTAGGTTAATATGTAAATTTTGGATAATTGTTAACAATTTATTCTTTGAAACCACTTTTAAATACTTATTTTATTCATGTTTTAATTAATATTTTTACATGCTGTAGATAATATTGTTCATAGTTTGAGATGGGTTCAATAGAGGTTTACGGTATTTAACATGAATATTATTCATGATTAATATTTTATGCCTTTTGGAGTAAAATCTCATATGATTGAGTGAAGACACTAATTAATGAGTATATAATCTACAAATTTATTAGTCTGAAAAGGGAAAATGATTGACTTGTGTGATCGTTTTAAAGGGTTAACAAGTGGAAACTCAATTAGAAGTAATTAATGAAAGTAGCATATAGCCAAAACCATCGTTTTGCAATCATCTTCTTCCATTGATATTTCTCTCAATTTTATTTGCAAGGTTTACTTCATGTGATTATTGCTTAGTTATTTAGGAACTTCTATGGTGGCACACTCCACTTATTGGGGTGCATTTATAACATCAATTTTAGATTTTTTTTAAATTAAAAAATCTATAATTATAAATGCACGGGGGTGGGGAGTATGGTGCCAGTAAAGGCATCCTAAAATTTTTCCAGTTATTTAATTTAGCTTAAATAGAATATATATAGGGACCGGGTATTAATTTTTTACAAAGTAGATACAATGATATGAAAGTATAAATATTTTACAAACGATCAAATTTAAATACATTATAATTGATCATAATTATTATATATTTTTTATATGTATAACAATGCATGTATTGAATTATTATTTTGAT
Organism: Phtheirospermum japonicum; assembly: GCA_014905375.1. Classification (NCBI taxonomy): domain Eukaryota; kingdom Viridiplantae; phylum Streptophyta; class Magnoliopsida; order Lamiales; family Orobanchaceae; genus Phtheirospermum; species Phtheirospermum japonicum. The sequence continues at coordinate 1,017,155 of BMAC01000219.1, forward strand.
TGTTTGCAATTATTCATATAAATGTTTACGTGAATTAATGTTGTCTTTGATATAGTGAGATGTCAGTAATAGAACATTACTTTTAAAATAGCTCGAATGATTATCAAGATTGGAATATTGATAATATGTGGTCTGCGTATTGGGATATTGATAATATAATATATATCGCATTTGGTCTACATCACATTCTTAGAGAAATAAGTTATTTATTGTATGTATATAAACTTATCACACTAGTGCAGAAACAGGCATTGTAGAACGGATAAAACAGGCAGTCTAAAACGGATTCTACTGCGTTCTAGATGCAGCCGTTCTAGATTTGTCAAACATTCTTAAACGGATATTTTTTACCCGTTCTAGAATGACAGGCATTCTAGAACGAATAATTATCTGTTCTACAATGTTTTATACCCGTTCTAAAAAGTCGCATTTTGGGTTTGCCCCCGTTCTTTATAATACATTCTATAACGTATAATTAAAAACTAGAGGTCTATCATTCTAGAACGGATAATTCAGTATACGTTCTAGAATATTGTATTTTAGAACATATTTTCAAATAGTACGTTCTAGAATGTCATTATTCTAGAACAGATATTCTATTATACCTTCTAGAATGTCTACCTTTCTAGAATGTATATTCTACTATATGTTCTAGAATGTCATATTTTAGAACGTACAATTCGAAATATACGTTCTAGAATGTCACCTTCTAGAACGTATATTATATTATACGTTCTAGAATGTCATATTTTAGAACGTACAATTCGAAATATACGTTCTAGAATGTCGTATTTTAGAACAGATATTCGAAATATACGTTCTAGATGCCATATTTAGAACGGATATTCAAATTGTACGTTCTAGAATGTCATTATTTTAGAACGGATAATATAATTGTACGTTCTAGATTGTCACATTCTAGAACAGATATTCAGATTGTACATTCTGAATTGTCATATATTAGAACGGATATTCGAATTGTACGTTCTAAATTGCCATAGTTACGAACATGGTACGATGCCGTTTTTATATCTGGTTTGACCTAAATTATTATAATTCCATAATCAATAAATACATAAACAAGAAAGCAAAACAAAATTATTAATTCATTCAAATTATCGAAAAATAAATAAATTGAACATTAATAAATTGAAAGGCATTTTATTATACATTGGGGTATTCAGTAAATGAGAATCAATTGATGGTTCAGTCCTACCACCACCTACCCAAAAAAAATTAAAATAAACAATAATAATCGATATACTTATTTTAGAAAGTAGAAATAAATTAATTACACAGGCGATTGACTAGGATATTGCTGATATTGCCATCCAGCTTGTCSCATCAACTCAGCATATACATACTCATCAACCCGTAGTTTGGYGAGGGCCACCTAATGGACAGAAAYTCGAACAATTAAAAGTCCACTTTCTCAAACTCAAAAACATTTTTTATTTTCATAATTTAAAAAAGTAATCAGAAAAATTAGAAGCAAAAAAAGCTATACCTGTCGAGCGCTACCACCTAAATAGATCTGCCTTTGGGTTTGTTCACCCCTCCCACCATGAACCTGCAAAAAAGGAAAAATATCATACAGACAAAAATATTATATACGACCCCCAGATATTAGGCATTCAGAATCTGGAACCCGAAATTCATAATAACACCGAAAACTAACCTTGATATTTGCGCCAGACTCATTTCTAATCCTCGATATATTGGCACCAAACCTTCCAATCAAACCGCCCACCAGATTTTCAGGAACCATGATATCCATAGTTGCATAATCAGCTGCAAGATTGGATGTCTCAAGGATGATGTTGTGCAATATTGTACGCTAACAGAAGAATGAAGCAACACTTGTGTGGCAAAAGGATTATTAATACCTGAATTTGGATCCACATACTGCTGAGATTGCCGATGAAAGCCAAGTTTTAATTTTTGGGCTGACTATATTACTTGTTTAGGTGGGTGATCTCTATTAGTTACCAAAAGAAATTGATGTTAGAAACACCAAAAGATAGCAAAACAGATAAATTATATTATTATGGAATAATTTTTTTCCATTTTCAAGGAATACATACTGAATAAAACTGTCAAATATTCACCTATGTTGACACCCAATTTCCACCACAGCCCTCAAAACTGCAGGCATTTCTCCTGACATCTGCAAGAACATAACCAATAAAACACATATCACAGCAGTATAATTAACAAATAAAAAGTGTACAGGATACAAAAACCCTAGATATACAATTTTATAAATAAGGCAAGTGAAAAAGTGAAATTAAAAACAAACCTATCTTTGAATATAAATTAAAAGATGAAATCAAATATGAGCTAACCTGGACAATTCGATCAGTTTCGTGAGCAGATGCACATGGAGGCAACTGATTGGGAGAAAGAATAGTTATAGATGCTCCAGAAAGAATAGTATCTAAGGTCCACAAAATGAAAAAATAAATGTTGTCCACATAAAAATGTGACAGCCCATACAAAAGCAAAATGTTGATGTGATTTTAATATATATATATATATATATATATATATATATATATATATATATATATATATATACCTAGGGACTCATCTTGACCATTAGATTAAATAATCTTGATGGTTGAGATCATGACATGTCAGCATGGATTCACTGAAGATATTTATATATTACCTCTGTCTTTCCTGGTGAAATTATGTTTTCTTTGATACTATAGTCCACAATTCTTGATTCACTGAAGACCTGAAGTAAGAAAGAATATTGGATAATGTGTTAGAACAATTTTTCAAAAAACCTGTTGCTGCGAAGGGGGGAATTAATAATAAGTTCAAAGTTAATTGGCTAACCAAAAATTAGTAAATGTGATATGTATAGACAAAGAAAATGAAATATGATACAACCTTGGCAAGTGAATAGAATGATGATTTAATCTGTTTTACCCTGTGAACAACAGAACAAATGCAGATGAGTAGAACTGTAGATTAGGTACCTCCATAAAGCTAGTATTAAGGAAAAGTTCATAGCTTCAATATTCAGTTACTTAAAATCACAGGACTCAATGCCATAAGGTATCATTAATTTATTCATTTACCGAGAGTAGTAAATCTTACCCATGTGCACACATAAGTGGGTCTTCAAAGGTTGCATTTGGCGCATAGATTTCAAAATCTTGAGGTGTCGCACGAGACGCATAACTGAAATCATCGAATTTTAACATAGTTTCAAGCCGACAATTAACATCAAATTTGTACAACCAGTGACCAATCTAGCAATTGATAACATGAGTCCCAAGGCAGTGTTTTGCGATCACTAAAAAAAAAGTGATTCTTAGGTTTTTTAGCAAACAAAATTCACATATAAAAATTTAACGCTTTTTAAATTCTGCATTTGCTTTCATTGAATTAGAATTAAAAAAGCATACACTTTTGTAACCAACAATATGCAAGGAAAAACAGAACTATTTTTCATTTTCTTCAGAAACCAACCCCAAAAAATCATTCCAGTAGATATAATGTCTATTTTATAAAAGAAAAAGAAAGGGAAGGAAAAAAAACAGATTTCACAATTTGGAAATCTATGAATAATCAAGGCTATAATTAGATCGATCAATGAATAATCAAGTCTATAATCAAGGCAATTAATTTCACTAAAATTTTCCCAATAGTTATGTTCCCGTCAGCAATTAGGTCAATCAATGAATAATCAAGGCTATAATCACCAGTTACTAATCATATGCATTACCTAGAACTAGGCAGATTTATAAATAATCAAGCCAGATTTAAACGGGGAGAGAGAAAGGTAGGTTTGGGTACGGGGAGAGAGAAAGGGTAAGATATGGTTTGTGTGGCAACGAATATTCCAGTCCAATTATTTAATTAAGGTGTTTGATAGCTAGAACGTATAAATAATAATACGTTCTGGGATTTTTAATCTACCAGAAGGTATTATTATTTATACGTTCTGGAATGTTTTATTATTTATACCTTATTTAGACTGTTCAGAAGGTACTTAAAATATACGTTCTAGATATGACTCATACTAGAATGTATATTAAAAACTACCTTCTAAATGTTGTCAGTCTCAAAATTTCCAGAACGTACATTTTAAAATCCATTCTAGGATTACAAATTTATTTACGAAAATGCCACAGGACAGACATACTAGAAGGTAGACAAAATATCTGTTCTAGATCGTCTGTTCTAGAATGCATTTTTTGTACTAGTGTCAGTGTATAAAACGTGTGATAATCTTTTGACTTGAGGTTAATACGCAAATTTGTTTATAGAGTAATGTACTTTGATCGACTAATGCTTGCCCTCTTTCTCGAGATAAATATGTATCTTGTGTTGGGTATATTATGATATAAATTTTCAGTTCTAAAATTATATTGTCATGACATGACAGCTAATATTATTTAATTAGCCACATGATAAGTAAGAAATATTATTAAGGCCAATTATTACACGATCTAGCCCCACATTTGTGTAATTGTATTGTATATTGCTGACAATTAGTTGACATGATTCATTTAAATTCATATATTAAAATACAAGATTCAACAGTAGAGCAGAAAAAAATAATGTGAATTCTCAAACTGCTGACGACTATAAAATTGGCTGGGGGGTTTTCCATTTATGAGAGAGTAAATTAATTAAAATACAAATATTTTCACTTCATTTGTTGGGGAAATTAAATAAATAATATATATTTTAATATAAATTGAATAAATAGTATATATGGGAGGGAAATTAAAAACATGTTGTAAAAATCAAAATACACAAAATATGCAACTACTCTTTGACACAATTTGTATTATTCATTTGATTTGCATAAACTTTTTTGTTTAGCCGGGTACTAAATGATCGACATAAAATTATTTATATAAAGACGACACCTAATTTATAAATATAATTTATTTTGATCTAATATTCACAGTTTATCTAGATTTATCTATTAAAATATAAATTACTAATGATACATAAATATTTTTAAACAATATATTTATAAAGCATTTAGTAATTTATATTTTAACAGATAAATATAGTAGATAAATTGTGGATAATATATCAAAAAAAATCATAGTCATATATTAATGGTATGTTTGGCGGACTAAGCTAGCTGATAGCTGAAAAACTAGCTGATGACTGATAAGTTATTTGAGAGCTGATAGCTGAAAAGCTAGCTGATCTAAATAAAAGCGTTTAGCAAAATTAGGTGATAAACTGGTTCAAAAATACAAAAAGTACACAAAAGTACATTTTTAAAATAATGGTGTTAATGCTATTTTTTATTTATTTTTATATAACATTAGGATTGTAAATTTAACTAGTACTTAACCCGTGCGATACACAGAGCGAATTGAAATGAATGGTGTAATCCATTCAATTTAAGTGTAATATTATTAATTTATTAATTTAATATAATAACTTGAAATACTCAAGTCACGATTATTGGTCAATATGGCAATTTATTAGGTGGACTTGGGTGCACCTTGCTTGGTGCACCCTGTTTTACGTGATGATATCTGATAGTTATACGTGATGATATCTAACAGTTATACGTGATGATATATGGTAGTTATACGTGAAGATATGTGTCAAAGATTTAGAGTTTAGGGTTTACTTTTCCATTTTAGGGTTTAGTTTTCCATTTTTAGGGTTTAATATTTCATTTTAAGGTTTAGTTTTTTATTTTTTTAATTTAATTTTCCATTTGAGTTCTATCATTCTGCCAGTTATATGTGATGATATGTGTCAGTTATATGTGATGATATGCGATAGAAATTTAGGATTTAGATGATATGCGATAGAAATTTAGGATTTAGAGTTTAATATTCAATTTCAGGGTTTAGTTTTTTATTTTAGGGATTAATTTTCCATTTTTAGGGTTTAATTTTTTGTTTTAGGTTTATTTTTTAATTTTAGAATTTTAAATTTTAGATTTAGAATTTCAATTACTTGTGATGATATGTACCAGTTAAATGTGATGATACGTACCAGTTATATACGATGATAAATTAAATTACAGGTGCACCTTATAAGTCTAATTACAATTTAACTTGTTATCATCACATGCTAATAGTTTCAAGCTCTCCCTTTAGTTAGTCGCGAACAATCATATTAGTTATAATTTAATCACATCAATCTGTTTGTGTACAATTGAGTAATCTAGTTGTACTTTAGTCGCAATTTTTTGTGTTTTTTATTTTAAAAATAATTTATATCAATATAATTATACAATTACCAAATCAACTTTTAACCAATAAGAATATAATACTTGTAATGTAATTTGAAAAATATTACAAAGTCAAATAAATAAATATAAATGTTGGAAATTTATTAATTTTCAATTAAAGTGGGCAACATATTTTAATTATAATTATATTTACCATTATATTATTATTGTTGTTAGACTCAATTGAGTGATCTAATTAAGAAAAGAGTCTTATGTCTACTGGAATTTGATATGGACTTAATGAGTAGATACCTGGTAGTATGAATTTAGAAGATTATGGGATACCCTAATTGACAACTATATAAAGACTACATAGTTATAGACCCCTATATACTAAATCGTTCATTGTTTTCTACTCTCCCCATCAAGATAGAAAACTAAAGTCCCTTAAGAAATTTAGGTGAGGAAGATCATAAAACCGAACCGAATCTATTCATGTTCGTGTTCTTGCTTATTTTTGGATTAGGAGTCCCATCTCGTATTACGGGAGTTGATTTCTGCATACTATTACAACTATTAAAATCCAGACATTCCATTAATTCATAAATCTTTGATGATTATAGCATGATATTTGTATCCTATAATTATTCCGCATGTTTTAGGATATACGATTATGAATTTTATATGTTTGTAATTTATAAAATTACAACAATAAAATCATATATATTATAAAATAACTCAAAATAAATCCTAAAATATTTTAAAATTTAGTTAATAATAAGAAAATATAGAAATGTTATAAAATAATGAAATAAATCACAAAGAAATGAAATAAGATAAATATAAATAAGAAATATATTTTATATATAAATATTTATCAAATAATTTTAAAATAAAAAAATTATGAATAAAAAATATAAAATATATCTTATTTCACAATGATTTTATAGAATAAATTTAAAATAATTTAAATTTTGAATAATCATTTACTAAATTCTAAAACTAACAAAAATACACTTAAAATTATATAAATAATAAAATAAATCAGATAAAATTATGAATTCATTTAAATAAAAACGACATATGTGTTTTAATTCCAAATGATTCTTAATAGTTTCTGAAAAATAAAAAATATCAATATTACAATATAATATAATATAAGAAATATGATAATATTTTGAAATTAGATAGAAATAATAAGTTTATAATTAATTTTTAAATATTTATTTTAAATACATTGAAAGAGAGTAAATCGGCGATTGTTATAAAGTAAATTAAATAAATATATAAAAATTATTTCTAAATAGTTCTTTATCTATTGAAAGTTGATAATAGAGTAATAACAAAGATAAAGAGGTTATAAATAATGAAACAAATCTTAAAATATTTTAAAACAGGTAATATACTTAATTAAGTTATAAGATAAAAAATTATCTCCAAAATCTAGAAACTAAAAAATATATAAATATTATAAAAATATATATAACACTACAAAAATGAACAAATAAATACCACATAAATGAGGCATAGTATTACAAAGTTAATTAAGGGCCTTTGTATTCTATTTTATTATAAATAATATATTTGAAATCAGTCCATTAACTGAGTCGGGATAGGCACTGAGTAATCGAGTTAAATATCAAGTCATCGAGTCAGTTGATGAACCGATAAATAAATTAGAATTATATATATATATGTGTATATATATGTATATATATATATATATATATATAAGTTATATGAAAGTAATTATAAAACCAAGAGTAATAAATTATTTATGTGTGGATTTCTAACGTTAAATACATAAAGTTATAGTAATTAGTCACAAACTATTAATATACAAATAATTATAAATAATTGTTTAGTTAAGAATTTTAAAATAATGTATTGAATACTTTATATTATGCAATTATATAATTATTTTCTCTTCATTTTGCCACGTAAAATTTTGATTTTAGATTTTAATCAAATAATTGTATAAAGTTATTTACCTTTCACTTATGTTCATAATATAATTTTTAATTTTATTAGGAAAATGAAAAAAAAAAAGTGTCATTGTCAAGTTTGTGACACGTTCTGGATCAAAGTTTGGGTTATCTGGTTTTAGCCGAATTACGTATAGAAAATTGAAAGATATGACTATTAGGTTTGTCCTCGTATCGTCTGTTCTGGACAAAAAATAAAATTATAAAAGAAAAGACAAGTTCTTATTACCGACTAATTATATATATATATAGTTTTCGTTGCATCAAGTTTTTTGTTGTACTTATAAGATCTTTTTTTTCTTTTAGCAAACTTATTAAATAAATTTTTAAAATCAAATTATAAATTTTCTTGTTTTGTATTCATATTTTATAAAATTTTATTTATATTATTTTATATTTCTTGTAATTTGTGATTTTTTTTTATATTTATACTAAGTTAATAATTTTTTGAACTTTAATGGTAAATCTTTTTGTAGCTATGAACTCATATTAAGTTTATAATTCCATTTTTTGTATTTATAAATCAATATTAGTAATTTAATTATTTATATGACAAACAAATTTATTTTATATCATTTGACATATTTATATTTTGATTTTACTTTTCCCGGTTTTGCTGGTTTATAAACTAAAATATTTAGATTTATTTATTGATTATACATTTTATTCTTATATTATATTTTCCAGATTTCTTATATATATATATATATATATATATAAAAGGTACCGTTAGTCATTTCCTATATTTTAATATAATTGAGTAAATAAATATATGTGGAAGATATTAAAAAAACGCTATAGGCAACCATCATATGAATGAG
>BMAC01000219.1:1026987-1052059 GCA_014905375.1 Phtheirospermum japonicum
CTCATTCATATGATGGTTCCTATAACGTTTTTTTAATATCTTCCACATATATTTATTTACTCAATTATATTAAAATATAGGAAATGACTACCGGTACCTTTACGGTACCATACCCTCACCCCCTCCTGAGCGTTGATTTCTTTATATTAAAAACCTAAATTTAAATTCTCATTCATCTGATGGTTCCTATTGATTGAGGCCGTAGAAGTTCCCTAAAATATATATTATTATTTAATTTTACCTCATTTGCTTCCGTTTATTATTTTGCATTTATAATTAATTTTAAATTTTTTAAATTAAGATATCTATAGTTGTAAATGCGCGGTGGGAACAAATTTTCCCATAATTTATCCCCCTTTTGTTGTTTCTCTGTGCAGTAGAAACAACAGACTTGTTAATTTCAACTTCGGCAATTCAAATTCAGACACCGGCGGCCTTTCTACCGGACTCGGACTGGAGCACGGATATTCCTTCGGCCGCGCATTTTTCCGGCGACCAACGGGACGGGAATGTGATGGACGGCTTGTTATCGATTTCCTTTGTAAGTTGTGTGCGTTTTTTTAACCATTTAATTATTTTTCTGTTTAGGTTAATTTATTTGACTTTTTCAATCTCAGCCGTTCTAGTTTCAGTTTTGTACAAATGTAAAATAAATAGTCCCACCATCTATCTTTCTGTTTTATTATGAACGAAATTTAAAAACTCTGAGAAGTTGAAAGACGGACTTCGCATTGAGTTTGTTAAGCAAGATTGGATTTAAAAGGAAAAGGAATTATAGTCTATGATTATTATTATTTTTGTTGTTGTTGTTGTTATTGTTATATATATTTGGGTTTGCAAGTGATTTGATGCTGTTCTATTAGATTCATTATATCTATCCATTGGTTGAAATGATCAGGGCTAGCACGTTTAAACTTTAATTTGTGGAGCTAATTGAACATTTGGCAGAATTCATAAACTTTGACCAATTTATACCATTGATGAAACTTAAGTATAAAGTTCGGTGCCGCACCTTTGAATTCACAGGTGAATATCTTGATACCCATTACTTGAGTCCGTATTTGGATTCGTTGGAACCCGATTTCTCAAATGGAGCCAACTTTGCAGTAGGCGGGTCGTGCACCCTCCCTAGGTCTTTTCACTTCAATCTCAATGTTCAAATTCTTCAATTCAAACACTTCTACAACCGCTCCGTGGAGCTCCGTTCCAAGGGTACGGCTAAAGTTTTTCTATTTCAATCTTCCTAACAAAAAGGGGAGATGATTGCTTAAGTTTTAGTTGGTATTATATATTCAGGTCACACAGATTTGGTCGGAGAAGATGACTTTAAAAATGCGCTGTACACCATCGACATAGGACAAAACGATCTGGCGGGTTCATTTTCGTATGCTCAAACCATTGAGAGGATCCCTTCTTTTATATCCGAAATCAAAGATGCTGTGTGGGTGAGTCTTTTCTTATTATTTAAAATGATTTATATTACATATATATATGATATTATTCTTAGTGTATAAGATGTTACTTATATTTATCATAATGAAATAGCCATGTTTGCCCAAGCATTCAGAATACGAGTATTCGGTATTCTGAATAACGAATACTCGTTTGTTCTAAAACTCAAAAATCAAATACACAAACAACAATATCTTACAATTAAATAATTAAATATTACTAATACAATTCTAAATTCTATAACAAACAAGAATTCTTACTATTCAAAGAATTCAAAATACCCTACGATTCCGAATACCAAAATTCAAAATCCCAACGAATGTTAATCCAAACAGGTTTGTGTTTGAGTGAAGTAAGATTGGAATAACATGAAAGATATTGATTATGAACACATGTATTAAAAAGTATGCAGAAAGATATTTTACATTTTTTTTGTTAAAAAATGTATAAATTATAGTACTTATTATACATTCATCATACATACGTAATTAAGGCCATATATCAACTGGGTGGACGGAATTTCTGGGTGCATAACACAGGACCATTGGGTTGTTTACCTGTAGCACTTGCCACAAGAAGCAAATTAAACACCAGTGATTTTGACCAATATGGATGCATAAAGTTTTTGAATGACGGTGCAAAAGCATTCAACGCCAAACTCAACGCTCTTTGTGAAAAAATGCGACCTCAAATGGAGAATTCTACTATCGTGTACGCGGACGTGTACTCCATCAAGTACGATCTCATCGCAAATTCCACGATTACGGTGAGTAACTTTGTGTGCACGTGCTTAAAAACTGGACAGTTTTTTGATATTTTTATCCACTCATTGAGTGTTTGAATTTTGAATGAGAAGGTTTCAAGAATCCATTAATGGCGTGTTGTGGATACGGTGGAGCACCTTACAACTACGGTCCTGATTCCGATAAGACGTGTTTTGGCAGTCAATTTGATGTCTGCGAAGAAGGGACAATGTACATAAGTTGGGATGGTGTTCATTACACGGAGGCAGCTAATGCCATTGTCGCCTCCAAGATTATTTCTACTCATCATTCCTCTCCCCCTTTGGAGTTTAACTTCTTTTGTAATAGTGTTGCAACCTTTTAAGAGTTAATTTAGCTTTGGATGATTTAAGGGGTTATGTTGAAAATCTGCTAAGTACTTGTTAAATCTTATACAAATAAATTACTTAATAATATTGATATATTTATACTTGTGTGTGTATGGGCGAAAAAATTATATGCTGAGATATGCAATTGAAACTAAAATAGTGAATTGTGTGCAAAGTGTAAATCACACGCATCAAGATTTGGAAATAACATATATGGAATAATATTTTGCCTACAAATAGTGTAACGTGCCAACTAGGCGAAAAACTTTCCCTGCTAATATTAATTTGTGCAACACAATGAGGAATAAAATCAATTTTCTGAAGAATTTGCAAAATAGTACCTTAATTATATAGGGTAAGAAAGTAACGTAAGTGGTGGAAGATTCTAGGTCCCTGCAGGACGTCAACATGATAATAACATATTTTTATGATTGTTATGAAATTATGGAAATAAGAATTCTAATATGGGAGTATTTCCTTATTATGGATATTGAGTATAATTACGAGATTTAATCCCACTTTATTAAGGAATCTCATTGATTGGTGGATAAGTCTCAATATTCTTATAAATAGGGGGTCCAGGCTCTTATTTCACAATTTTAATACTCCCTCCGTTTCTTAATAATTGTCGTTTTAGAGTTTTTGTTCAAAATTAAGGAACATAATATTTTACCAATATATCCTCAATCAATTAATAATATTACCATTTAATTATTTTTATTATTTTCCTTTAGTTATTCTATTACCATAAACTTGTTCACATTTCTTAAAATAAGTGGGGATAAAACTGGAATAAAGTGTTAAATAATTCTAAAACGACACTTAATTTGTAATAAAATTGAATCTCTAAAACGACACTTATTTTAAAACGGAGGGAGTAACTTTTACAACCTTTCATGCTCTCAAATTTCAAGCTGACGCTCGAATGCTCATCTCTGAGACCCTAAAACTTATGATCTCTCATGGTCTCTCATGATCACACATCTCATCTCATACGATATTATGATCTCTCAGGCCCCTATACTCTTATTTCATAACTCCACTCCTCTTTCATGGAGCTCATTCTATGCTCTCTTTTACACGGAATAATTCTCTCATCTCTATCATGGATTATGGATTTTATGGCGAGCTCTCCTCTAGGAGACCTACTTTAGGAGAAGCGAGCTATTATACAGGTGGCGAAGACACTAAATTGGGAATACGTCTCTTGTCTCTTGGGAACACGACTCTGAACGCATCTCTGAAGACGTCTCTTATCTCTTGTCTCTTGTCGATACAAAAAGCTCACATGCCTCACTTTTTATTCTATATTTGATTTTATCTCATATATTAAGCTCTTGCGCGCTATCGAGCTGTCGCACATCTCTCTCGAACACTATCTGACTTGAGAGTCGGAAGGCCTACGCTGGGGCCGCCCGGCTTGAGTTCTGTTTTGCAGGTTATACAGGTCGTCAGGAGCCTTTTGGAGTTCCATCAGGTCGCCAGTAGATTTCTGGAGGTCTGTCATGTCGCTGATTTCATATTGGAGGTCAGTACCTTCTATTCTTGAAGTACCAATCTTTTTGGTCGCATCAAGTGGAGCCGTCTGTGGGAAAGGGGGACATTGAATCCTTGAGAAAAGACGTGAGAATACACAATTTAATCGATCATGAAACCCTCACAGATAAGTTCTAATTCTCTATAACTTTTAAAAATTGATGGTGTGTCTTACTTATCATAATTGAGAACTCTTATGTGGCAATTCATAAGGGTCAATGGGGTATTAATCATGCATGGAGTTTGATAGATTGGTCTTATGATTCTTTCACGTGTTTGATATAATGGATTATGGGGGATTAATCATACATGGAGAATTCTAGTATGATTTATTTGATTCGATATGACTTAATGGGGATATGCGTGTGATTTATTTGATCATATGGGGTTTAATTATTGACTCGAGGGACTTATTTGAATTCTAATTGACTTTATTTTGTATTGATGTTGGAGGGTTGATTCATTTTGATGCCTGAAGTCTACGGTGATAAGATTGCATGTCAACCAAATGCAACAGGATCGCCAATATTTAAGATAAGTTTTCTATTCAATTATAGCTTTTGGATAAATGCCCATGATAATACAATTTTTCAGGGTGACGAATTAAACTTTTCATAACAATGATTTTGAAAATTGGCCTGCCTCCAGCTCTCTCACGGGATGAAGTAATTGTATGAGTTTTGATGTACCGGTTCATGGAGGATTATTTGGGCCTCAAAGGTTAAGTAGGGGTTGCGATGCTCGCATCCTACTTATCGTTATTTTTATGATCGTATACTAACAGATTGAGTGCAGGTCTACCTTTTTAGTTCTTATTAACTTTGGTTGTGCAGTGTTAATTTATGAGTTGTCTGACATCTAACTCGGAGATGGTCAACCCAACGCGAGGAGGTCGCCAATATATCAGGTTGCGCGTCATAACATCCACATAAAGGTGATCGTGGAATTTTTCTACCTGAAAGAAAAGAGGTCGCACAGTAGGACTCGAGGAGAGGTAAGTTTTTTTATGGCATTAATATAACTACGTATCAGGTACGCTCGTTTAAATCTCGTAAAGGGAGAGTTTTATATCTCCTTCATCTACCTTACTTATCTCGAACCTTCGGGCGCCGGGCTGATGGTGCTAAGCACCGAGATTTTTGCCCCTCCGAAAGCAAGCCGGCTCGTTGCACGTTTCGGTCCACGAACTGACACAAGCGCTTCACTCATCGACCCTACTTTTTAATGGTCACGGCCCGCCTCACATACCTCTTGCGCCAAGACTCACATACCTCTTGCGCCATGACTCGCATCGAGGCTTCCATGCGTTGTCCTGGTCGGCCTAATCGCACAACTCTCAGATCTTGAGGGCGATCTCGCCCAACCTCTCATCCATCAACATGACTTGATCACTTACGTCGATAATTTCCTGACAAGGAACCTCGCCCATACCCGATACTATCGATGCTATTTTGCTAACTATCAAATAATTAGCGATGGCAAACGTGTTACCGTGACGTGTTCGTGTAACACTATCGTGTTTTTTTATTTTCTATCTTATTTGATCATAAATGTAACAATAAGAGTAAATCTAACTTAATTTAGAATTTCGTGCTTTTCGTGTCGTGTTTCGTGTCATTTCGTGTCGTGTCGTGCCTTATCGCGTCTTTGTCTCTATAATCGTATTTCTTATCGTATTGTATTCGTGTCGTGCCAGCTATTTCCGCCCCTACAAATAATCTACGGAGACCGACACGAACACCCCATTGTCCATGTTACGACCTCAGTCTTATCAGCAACGGCCTTCGCCTGCGACCTCGCCTTTACTCTTGAGATCTTAGCTACGATCTTGGCGACCTCATGCGACCTCATTATATAGAACAAATCATCTACGGATTATATGGTCCAATATGATTTTTATGGTTAAAACTCGACGCTTTCATTAGGTCAGCGATGGTTAAAGTCTCGGCACTTTCATTAGGTCCGCTTCCCTTTTACATGGTCAAGCCTCGACGCTTTCATTAGGTCGGCTTCCCTTTTACATGTTCAAGCCTCGATGCTTTCATTAGGTCACTTCCCTTTCACATGATCAAGCCTCGACGCTTTCATTAGGCTGGCTTCCCTTTATATGGTTAACGCCTCGACGCTTTCATTAGGTCGACGATGGTTTCTATGGATACGAGAATTGATGGTTTAGTGGAAGAGCATGGTTGACTTACATGTTTTTCCACGTCCTTGAGTATGTTTGGCTTACATATTCTAGGACATTTGGGAGGAAGCATGTTTGATTTACATGTTTTCTCTCAGTTTTTTAGTATGTTTAATTTACATACTATTTATTTGGTTTTGTGTAGTTTACTTGGTCTGGTGGGATTTATTTGGTCTTATGTGATTTGTTTGGTCTTATGTGAAAACATGTTTGATTTACATGTTTTCATACATCCTTGGATATGTTTGACTTACATATTTTTGGATGTTAGGGGGGAGGCATGTTTGACTTACATGTTTCTTTAGTATGTGAGCATGTTTGATTTACTGGCTCTTTGCGAGCTCTATGCGTTCAATTCTAGCTAATTGATTTTTATAATCTAGGTGGAATACAGGTTTATTTGATATTTGTGGAAAGGTTATGAATATATATTGTTGTTGGTTTTTTGCTCACATTGCAGGTATTTGGGGGGACTTAAAGTTTTGAGGATAACCTGGTTGAACTACTTGGTTGCATTAACTTGGGGGACTAAATAGTTTCTTAGTTATCTCTGGTTTACTTTCATTATATTGATGCGACCTGATTGAAATTATTCTGCTCTCATTATTTGAACTTGGGGGACTACGTAGTTTTCTTAGACGTCTATGGTCAAGATTTATTGAGTTGATGCGACCTGGTTGTTTGGCCTTGTTCGCATTATTTAAACTAGGGGGACTGGATGGTTTTCTTGGTCATATGTGGTTTTATATAGTTCTGGTTTACTATGGTTACTGGCCTATTTCTCCCTCGTCAACTCCTCAGTTTTCCCTTCAGCTCGGCCTTCAGCAACTCCCTGCTGATGAGCTATGCGATCTACTTCTTTCAATTGTCTCTCCTCCTTCTGCAAGCGACCCCCTAGTTTAATGTTTTCATCCCCCAGGGTTTAAAGCTAACTGTTTGCGACGTTCATCTCTTCTTCACGAGTCGCCAGTTGGCAATAAGCTTCATCCAGCTCTCCTTATATCAATGAAAGCTGTTGAGTTTACTTTTTTGCGTGAGTCATCAGCTCGTCATATGCACAATTACGCAAGCGGAAGACTTAACACACACACACACAATATTGTGGGGACGCATCCTCAACCTCATATACTATGCATCTGAGTCTTGCATGATCATTATTTTTCCTGTGAAGGATACTCGCCTATTTATACAAGCAGAGAAGTAACTGCTCTCTAAACTGCATGTTCGCCACGAGGAATAGCACCGAACAACTCAAGTCAGCTCGCTCGACATGAATCTTACGCATCTTGAACTTGACAATTACCTTCCTTTGAGAAACCATTTTTCCAACCAACATAGGCTGAAAGGACTCGCATAACCACCCATCGCTACTTAGCCAAATAGATGGAATGTGCACAAGTGCCCAGCCCCTTGCGCACCTCATCGAGTATCCGCCCAAACCATCAATCATCTCCAACATAGCCCTTAATTATCCACCTTCGATCCGCACGCAATACCATGTTTTCTTATGAACCGGGTCGACCTAACCCTGGATCGGGTTAGACACCTGGATCGATCCGTAACCCATTCTCATGACTAATGTTGCTGATTGTCAGCATTCCTCATGAGCCATGGCTGACACCCTCGGGTCACCATAGCGCTTCCTCTTATATAATGGATCTTAGAGAATATGCAAAGATCCATCGATAGACTCTGCTTGTCCGTACAGGCATCGAGCACCTCATTAGTCTTTCAATGTCCAGCTTCTTGCAAAACAAGACAAAGGCACATGCAAGGCAATCTCTCGACACAAACCTCTTCATGTATGTCTCTCTCCCTTATCTCGCACGATATTATACCATGCCGACACCATTTACCCCGCAAACTTGCCGACCTTCCGAGTTATCGTGCAAAGGGTGTAACGTTATGCAATGCATAAGTAGATATTTTTATGATTAAGGTTTTGACCAACCTAATTTAAGTCGATGATTGCTCCATAGATACACAATTCAAATATGTGCGCATTCTTATGGTTTTTATGGGCCGACGATTATTCAGGTCGGTAATAACTTTTATGGTTCTTATAGTTGTGGGTTGACGCTCATATTGATTGATGATGTCTTTATGGTGTTATGGTTATGAGCTGACAGATATCCATGTCATTAAACATGTAATTATTGTGTGGATATAGTAAGCAACCTCTTCTTCTAAAAGGTGCAATCCTTCTGCGAGGAGAGCGAGCTATTTCTGGGGGCAGCGACTTCTTGTATAAGAGTAGCGAGCTCTTATGTGAGGTGGGGAGCTCTTATGAATGAAATGGTATTGATCTAACAAATATTAAGGTCGTCAAACATGCAGGTTTTATGTGGATTTATGAGGCGACCTCCCCATTTTTAGAAGAAGTCATCTTTTTTATAGAGCTATTTTGGGAGTGGCGAGCTCTCGTGTAGGAGTGGAGAGATCTTATATGAGGGTGACGAACTCTCATCAAGTAAAATGGTATCATGGTAGCTCGATATTGAGTTGTAGCTTGGTATTGAAAGTTGGGCTTACATGGCTTATGGTATGAATGACTTTTTGGCCGATCTGTTTTGGTTAGATAATTGAATCTTGTTTTTTTATATTCTACTTGATTTCATACCTCAATCAACTAGAATATGGGGGACTAGCTGATACGACATCAAAAATCGCCTTGATTATATATGGTAAGAAAGTAACATAAATGGTAAAAGATTCTAGGTTCCGGCAGGACGCCAACATGGTAATAACATATTTTTATGATTGTTATGGAATTATGGAAACTAAGAATCCTAATATGGGAGTATTTCCTTATTATGGATATTAAGTATAATTACGAGATTTAATCCCACCTTATGAAGGAATCACATTGATTGGTGGACAAGTCTCAATAATCTTATAAATAGGGGGTCCAGACCCTTATTTCACAAGTTTGATAACTTGTACAACCTCTCATGCTCTCAAATCTCAAGCTGACACCCAGATGCTCATCTCTGAGGCCCTAAGACTTATGATCTCTCTTGATCACACATCTCATCTCATACGATATTATGATCCCTCAGACCCCTATGCTCTTATTTCATAACTTCACTCCTCTCTCATGGAGCTCATGCTATGCTCTCTTTTACACAAAATAATTCTCTCATCTCTATCATGGATTATGGATTTATGGATTTTATGGCGAGCTCTCCTCTAGGAGACTTCCTTTAGGAGAAGCGAGTTCTTATACAGGTGACGAGGATCCTAAATTGGGAATACGTCCCTTGTCTCTTGGGAACACGTCTCTGAAGACGTCTCTTATCTCTTGTCTCTTGTCGATACAAAGAGGACACATGCCTCATTTTTTATTCTACATTGATTTTTCTCATATATTAAGCTCTTGCGCGCTATCGGCTCTCGCACATCTCTCTCGAACACTATCTGACTTGAGCGTCGGAGGGTCTACGTTGGGGCCGCCCGGCTTGGGTTCTGTTTTGCGGGTTATACAGGTTTTCAGGAGCCTTTTGGAGTTCCATCAAGTCGCCAGGATATTTCTGAAGGTCTGTGAGGTCATTGATTTCATATTTGAAATCCAATCTTGGAAATACAGCATCCCACTTTTTTTTATAGTACCCCCTATTCTTGAAGTACCAATCTTTTTTGGTCGCGTCAGCTAAGTACTTGATCAATCTTATACAAATAAATTACTTAATAATATTGATATATTTATACTTGTGTGTTTATGGTCGAAAGAATTGCATGCTGAGATATGCAATTAAAACTAAAATAGTGAATTGTGTGCAAAGTGTAAACCACACGCATCAAGATTTGAAAAGAACATATGAAATAATATTTTGCCTACAAATAGAATAACGTGCCAACAAGGCGAAAAAATTTTCTTGCTAATATTAATTTGTGCAACACACATAGGAGTAAAATCAATTTTTTGAAGAATTTGCAAAATAGTGCCTTAATTGGGAGTTTTACGGCGCAAGGCCCAATAAAATCATCATTTACAAGAACAGATAATTGGACCAACGAGTTTACTAGGGTGCCAGCCTTGGTCCATAAGAAGGAACCAACCATCTACGTGGGAGCACAGTTATAACTATGGACAAATCCCTTTTGCTATGTACCCACTATATATATATATATATATATATATATATATATATATATATATATATATATATATATTATAAATCTTAAAAATAAAATAATAATAAAAATAATATATTTTTATGAATCTTAAAAAATAAAATAAAAGGCAAAAAAAAATTATAAAACTTTGACCATTTTATTTCACGCATGAAAATGGTATCAGAGCCTGGATTTATTAAGAACTTATAAGAAGATTTTGTTATAATTATATAATTAACTTTTGGTGAAGAGATTTATCTTTAAAAATGGATTCGAACGAGTGTTCGAAATGTATTCATTTCAGACGATATTTCCAAATATTGGAAATATACGAGATTGACCACAAAGAGAAAGTAACATATTGAGATAACCAATATGTTGAAAGAAGACTCGCAGGAGTTGACAGGGAGATCTTGAAACAATGCAAGAAACAAAAGACGTATATCTGAGTTACCTTTGGGTGAATCAGTTGCTGAAGACGGATCTCATGTACTATAGGGATGCAGCTCATGAATCCCATCAATATATCCAACCGCAGCGAGGTGTCCGATTCCTCTAAGAATCTTAGAGAAATCCAAAGGATGATACAAGACATCAACCACCAGATCCAGGTGAAGATGAAGGAGGTGATTGAACATCAAAAGGAAACATAAGAAATTCTAATTGATGTTAAAAAACGAGTCAAGACCCTTGAAGCCAATCCAAGTACATCCGGGGAAAGACGATGTATAACTTTCGAAATGGAACCCCTTCTACACCAAAATGGGAAGTCAACTGAGGTATAAGACAATCGACGGAAGAAGAGAAGATGATGGTATTAATCAAGGGAATTTCGTTACAACCCAAGAGGTAATTGAAAGAATCAACATGGAAGATCTACACGACCTTATCGAATCCTTCACCGGATTAGGTATTGAAGATCTTAAAATGAAATCAGGAGATTCTTCGGCCTTAGTACCAAGAAGCGCTCCTGCACCAACACCAACGAGTTTTAACCTACGCGAAGGTTTTGCTTCACATGAACCAGTACCAGATGCACCAATACTACATGTCGGGGATTTCACCATAAAAGGAAATCCCACAGACATGATGGGCACCAGCAACGTTCCCGAAGGCCCAATATTCTCAACACGCCATACGGGAAGTCTCAACTGGATTCCATACATCCATATGGGCTAATGCTTAATTTGGATGTCCCTGACTTCAAGAACCGAGAGATACTGATAGATGATTGGGCATCTGCAATGCGAATTGCAGCTGGAACTCTCGGCTTAGAGAAGGAGGGGTTCATTTTACTCCTTGAAATGAGCCTTGAAGGAACTGTAAAGACCGCATGGGACTTAACAGGAGCAGATATAGAAACGGAAGTTATATCTGGTGAATCACTAAAAGGAATCGTCGATAATATGGCTAAATTATTCAAAATTCATTTTATTGGCACAAGATATTTCGAGGGAATGGAAGAGGAAAAGCAGAAAAAATATCGACAAGCCCTCTATTGTCTCGAATTACGAGATATTTGTCACGTGAACGAATATATCCAACTATTCACTGAATACTGATGGAAATCTAAGGCGAATGATGGAGATGCGGCTCAGCTTTTCTTTGCAAAAATACCAAGTCCGTGGAGAGAAATGTTGATCCAAGAGTACAAGCTAGCGACTGACATGGATACGGTTGTTAGAAGGATGTCGTTCCTAAAAGCTAAATTAGCAGAGTGGTGCCACCAAGCAGCACTCCACAAAAATTACAAGAGACTAAGAGGAATTAATAAATCAATTCCTCTATGTTGTGCCGAGAATGACATTCCAAAGGTAGTGGTAGGTCAACCACAGAGACATAAGCGGAAGAAAGAAAGAAGTCACCATTATGCTCGAAGTAACAGGAAAAGGTTTCCATGGAAACCAAGAAGGTTCTGGTCAAAACAAAAGGCCAGAAACTATAAATCAGGACAAAGGACGGGTCCAAGTCGAAGTCGAGGCTCGTTTTCAAGCCAAGGAAGCACCGGTAAGATGCCAACAAAAAGAACTTTCAGGCGAGCTCACACCAGAGCTAATGAGAGTTTTAAGGATTACAACTGCTGGATGTGCGGAATCAAAGGGCATATTTCTACAAATTGCCCTGAGAATCAAAAAAGAGGAGTTAGACAGTTTGAGACAACTCAAGAGTTCGAAGAAGCGGTCTATTACCAAAATCTGGTACAAGTGTATCAATTTGAGGATATACCCTCAGGTGAAAACATCTATGAAGAAGAGATCTATACAACGGTTTCTCATAAGACGCTTATGAGAATAATGAAAGAAGATCCAAAACTCCAAATGTATGAAGGATTTACAATAGGGGCAATGGAAAAGGCGATGGATAAGTTGGGTGTGTATGTTTCGTTTTGTCTGATAAATAAAATATATTGGTATTTTTGTTGATTATGTGTCATTCGAGTCAATATCTACCTCGTTTTAATTTTCTTTTATTATATTTTTATTTTATCATATTTCGCTGAATTTAAAAATTTACTGGTATTATACTTTACCCAATTCAATATTCACGAACCAAAAAAGATTGCAGTCCATTTGATCACAATAAGTAATTTTTAATTATTTTTATCTGGGGGTCAAAAAATTAGTTGTAAAACGTAGCAAAATACCATATACTTGAAATGAAGCCCGTAAAAATTGAGTTTGTAAAAATATAAAACATACAACACTCACGTATCGCATGTGAATATGTGATATAAAAAATTAATATTTATAAGATACTGATAATTCTATTAAAAAATATCGTACATCTAACTTGTAGTATATGTAATATTATTTTATCATTATTTTTTGTTTTCTTTTTTTCCACGTAAGACATTAACTTGTTCATATAGATATATGATATGTTAATCAATGCATTTATTGGAATTAGATAAGGAGATTTAGAATATATTTATTTATTTTTCTAGGTGTAACAATTTGTTATTATTAGTTTTTGTTGTTGTTGTATTTTTATTTTTTCTTTAGTGTAACAATAATTGTTCATATAAATTTTTAATGTTATTCTCAATCCATTATATTAGGATTAGATATCCAAATTTAAGTTGATATATTTTATATTTATTTTCCTTTTGTAATAAATTTATATAACTCGTGTTTTTCTTAAATAGAATATTTAAAACTCTAAAAATAAAATTATTTCAACTTTTATTATAAATAAAAGTTAATTCAACTTATATAGATTTTTTCTAATTAAATATAATTTATTTATTTATTTATATTAGTATAATAAAAGTAAGATACTGAATTAGTCAAAATATGATAAAGAAGATATTGAATTAGGTAACATATACTAAAAGAAAAATATTAAATTAGAAAAAATATGACGATAGAAAAATATTAATTAGGTAAAAATAAATAAAAGAAAAATATTAAATTAGATAAATATTAGGTTCGGTAAAACCAAAGCACCAGAATTTTTCAAAAACTTACAAAGCATGGGAGCAAATGCATAAAATAGGAGGATGTATACGTATAAAACTAAAGTCAAACTACCAATTTAAATTATACAAGCTAATTAACGACGTGACTGTTGAATATCGTTCAATTAAATCTAACTAATTACTTTTTAACAAATCTCATTAAGCAAGCAATTAAATCAAGCAAGCTTTTACAAAGACGGAGTCATAGCTGCAAGTCATTTCGTTCATAGTCTTACATTCGATGAATCTAGCTAGTCAGCTCGATCCATCAGTTTGGAATTTACTGAAACTTTGGGTTTGAAATTTACAACACTTCAAATTTAAACTGATAGGTGTGCAAATTAATTGGTTATGGTGAAAATCTGTCAAGTATTTACTTGTGAAATCTTATACAAATTAATTACTTAGAAATATCGATATATTTATACTTGTGCGTGTATGGTGGAAATAATTGTAGGCCGATGTATGCGATTAAAACAAAAATAGACAAGTGAATTGTGTGCGGAGTGGAAATCACATGCATCAAAAAATTAGACCTCGCTAAAAAAATGTGAAAATTATCTAATAGTTTTCCAAATAGGGATGTATTTGTTAATTATTTTTATATCAAATTTTAAATTAAATAGTACTTCTTCCTCGATTAGTCTAAAATTATCGCATGAAAATATCACAAGATCATCAATGTTAAAAAAACCAATAAGATTAAATTATATTAATAATGTAATAAATAATAAAATATTGACAGCAGGATGGTTGTCTGTTGCTGAAAATATTTTTCCGCGAGATTTTTTTTTTTTTTTACAAATTTTATTTTGGTCCGAGAATCTCTTACCGAATGGCCAGAAATAGTTGATTACGAAAAACTCTTACTTGATATGCATATATTGTTATTTATTCCTTACTTATTAAACACATTTTTTTTTTTAATTTAACCTGATAGCAAAATATCGTTATGTATATTTTACTTAATAAAATAATAAATAAATTTTTACTTGATGATAGCAAACTTTTTTATTTAATTGCAAAGATTTCTTACATAATATCCCAAAAATTTCTTATATTTTGTTCGATACATGACAAAAAAAGTTAGAATTTTTTTTTACTTATTGTTCAAAAAATTCTTATATTTTAATTAAGTTTTTTCCTTTATTTTTAAAACAATTGGGGCCCAAAAAAGAAATATTTCGGCCAAAAAAGGTTTTTATCTAGGAAAAAAAAAACTCGATATTAAAATTTTCCGACGAGCCGTCGCCGGAAAATCATCGGGGTAATGGTGTTATTGAAGTTAATATTATATTATTTATATTTTATAATTATTCTTTTAATAGGGTATAACTGACGCATTAATATTGACTTGTCGAATAAGAAATCAATCCTAAGAATAATAAAACTCTTAAATAAATAAACTTCTTCCTAAAATATCTTAAAATATAATAAAACAAAAGATAATAAAATAACTTTATACATTATATTTATTATTTTTAATTAGTAACCTTGTAACTATATATTTAAGAATAGATAAATAATAAATTGTATAATTGCTAAAAAATTGTTTAAAATATATTTTTTATATATATGATTTGACAACTGGACCAAAAAAAAATGTAGCCCTCACTAAATGAACCCCAAATTCCTTCCAAGTGACATAATTGCTGCCATTCTTCAGACTTAGATACACATTGAGAAATTACTCTATCACGCTCCAAGGTTCTAATACTTTTTAAAGAATATTAAATAATAATTATAACCACTTGCCAACTTTATTGAGGTGCTCCAAGGTTCTAATACTTTTTAAAGAATATTAAATAATAATTATAACCACTTGCCAACTTTATTGAGGTGGAACGGTTCCGTGTTAGATTGTATCGACATCAACATAACACGAATACAAACTTATCATATCAGCCCTATATATTAATATATAATTTTCCTAACTTATGTGTCTGCTCTTAAAATTTTATATTGAGCTCCAAATATACGCTATTGGGATGGGATGGCTCCTACTAGCCCCCCCCTAAGAACCGCACGTGCGAGTTCCCCCGCATACGGCTCAAGTGGCGGAGGTCTTTCCTTCGCGCTTGGTAAGCGCTTCGCTGTAGCCAAGCTTCGACCGCGACTGCTCGTCGCTTCTGGCCGCCTTATTCCGTCACCCGAGATCCAAGTCAGCACCGGCAAAGATCTCTTGATTCCTCGCGGCCGGGCCGGCTTGGAAGCAAGCTACCTCTTGCTTATCTCACCCCCTTTTCACTTTTAATAATAAGGTAAGCTTCCAAAGCTCCTTCCTTTAGCTGGGTGAGCCTTCGCTTTTTGGATCGTCTTCTGCCCAATGCGGTACCCCCGTTTTTTGGTTCCCATTGGGTTTACCTTGTTCACAGGTCGACCCCATGGCAGCAAGAAAAGGCGATCTTGTGCTATACTCCGGTGATCTCTTTCCTACCGAGGCACGCAAACTCCCATCGTGTCCCAGATCACATTCCGTGAATCGAAAGGGGAAGCCTAAATAAAAAAATTTGGTGCTTCGTTTGTTTATGTGTCATCCGAGCCTAATATTTACCTAATTTAATACTTTTCTTTTTATTATATTACCTAATTTGATTCTTTTATTATATTTTTTCTTATTCAATACTTTCCTTTAATTCTCCTAATATAAAAATATAAATAAGTCATATATAATCAGTAGATAAGATCTAAATTAGTTATTTTAATTAAAAGACAGTCTACATATGAAACAGTTTTAATTACAAAAAAGAAATATTATGAAAATAATTAAATAAGTTTTATTGATAATAGAATTTAAAATAAATTTATTTTGAAGTCTCAAATATTCTATATAGGTAAAATATGAGTTCTTTACAATAATCTAAATATGTAATTAAATATTAGTAATGTATTCAATCTAAACATAAATATATTAAATTATATACTAATAATTAATAAACATTATTAGACACCAGTACAAAGCGGCACGGGTTGAGGGTATGACATCTTTTAAATATCTCAAGGTATGTAACTAATAATTATTAACGAATTTATTCTAAACATTAATATATAAAATAATTTGATAATAATAATTAATAAAATAGAATGTGACGCCTTTTGAATTTTTGTAAGTATGTAACTAAGATTATTAATGAATTTAACTTAAATATTAAATATAAAATTATTTAATATTCATAATAATTAATAAATAGAATAGACATTTACAAGGCACTGTTGATAATATATTATTTTAATTTTTATTAAATTTAAGAATTTGTAATTAAAACAATTTTTTTTATATTTATCTTTTGATAAGTCCCGTGTAATACACGGGAGTTAAACAAGTATATATTAATTCAAAACCCCCTTAATCTATGTGTCGGCTTCGTATGCATCATTTGAATAATAAAAAATATTTGTGATTCGGTTGTTTATGTGTCATCCGAGCGTAATAATACCTAATTTAATATTTTTATTTTATTATATCTTTCCTAATATAATATTTTCTTTTTATTATATTTAGCCTAACTTAATAGTCTTCTTTTATTATATTTTGTCTAATTCAATAATTTTTTTATACTCCTAAAAATTAAAATATAAATAAGTCATATATAATTAGTAAAAAAAAACTAAACTAATTATTTTGATTAAAAGACAAATTACATATGAAATAATTTTAATTACAAAAAAAAACCTTATTTATGAAAATAATTAAATAAATTATATTTATAATAAAAATAGAAATAATTTATTTTTAAAATTTTAAATATTTTGTATAGTTAAATTATGATATAACTGCAATAAATTGAGTATGTAACTAAATATTAGTAATAAATTCAATCTAAATATAAAGAAATAAATAAATTATATAATAATAATTAATTAATATTTATTAGATAATGGCACAATTCGAGAAGTTTGAGATTATGACACCTTTTGAAATTTTCAAACTGTATAACTATAATTATTAAAAAAATTAATCATAACATAAAAACAGAAAATGAGTTAACAATAATTAATTAATATAGATTAGAGACGGGTGACATTTTTTGAACTTTTATAAATATGTAAATATAATTATTAACGAACTTAACCTAAATATTAAAATATAATATTAATTAATAAATTGAACAGGGTACGGGTTGAAAATATATTCTTTTGATTTTTTCACAAATAATTTTCATATTTAGTTTTTTATAAATCCCGTATAATACATGGGTGTTAAACTAATTTATATTATAACGTAAAATAAGATAAGATACGATGGATACGATACGACAAAAGAAATTATAATTGAAGGTGTTCGCAATTCATATTGGAAATTAAAATTTAAATACAAAAGTTACAGTAATATTAAGCATGATAAGCACTCAATTTAAGTGTTAATTAGGTAAGTTAAAACAAAAATATAATATTAATAAGAATACGAAAAGACAGTTTGTAGGCAATTTTATTACTTTTCTGCGAATACAAGTTCAAGCTTGTACACGTGGACAAGATGAGATAGATCGGGATATCCCAATATATACATCATTTGGTTGCTTTGATAAAGGACCGGGGCAACCTAGCTCATGATAGAATCCCACCAAATAGGGATAACTCCATCCTGGGTAGGCGTGTCCAAACAGTTCGAACCGCCGATTTGATTTGGTCAAAAATCTCAAACCGCAACCGAACCGTGAAACCGATCGGTTGTCGGCGGTTTGTAAACCACCGGTTCACGGTTCGGTTGGCAGGTTTGACCATTTTTTTTTTGAAATTTTAACTTTTAAAATTCATATATTTTGATTTTTTCATATGTTTATTTTTAATTTTATTAAAAAAAATACGTGAGGTTAAGTGATAAAATATTAATAACACTTTGAATTAATTCAAAAAAATTAAAAAGAAATTAAATTTGAACTATTTAAAATATTATAAGTTAAAATAAGAAATTTTAATTAGAATATTTGAAGTTTTTGAAGTTAAGTTTTTTTATTTTTCTATTATATATATATATATATATATAAATGTACGAAGTTAAGTTAGAAAATATAACTAACAATTTGAAATTTTGAATTAATTAAAACGAAATTGAATCATTTAAAATATTTGAAGTTAAAATAAAAGATGTATATTAGAATATTTGAAATCTTGAATTTAAGTGAGTAATAGAAATAATAAATTAAAAAAGAATTAACAATTTTCAAATATTCAATTTTAAAATTTAAAATTGTTACTTTAAACAATTGAAATAACGTATATATTAAATTGTACTCTCCAACCTTAAAATCAAAGTATACATAATTTTCTCGTATTACTTACTCTAGAGAGGGTGAAAGATATAAGTTATCATAATTTTATTGAATTATAAAAACGATTAATATCTCCATCGCGATCGTGTGGCTATTACTTATAAGATAAAATATTTTTCTTATTGATCAACAATTCAAAATATCGAATGAGTTTGATGTTAAAAAATGACTTAGAAAATGAATATTTTATAAATTTATAAAAAATAAAAAAACAAACCGCCGGTTCACGGTTTGAGAAATGCTCAAACCGTAATCGAACCGCCTTATTGGCGGTTACGGTTCCGATTCGAACCGTGGTCAACGGTTAACCGAACTATTGACCGCCGGTTCGAACCGGCAGTTTGACCGGTTTGTGCAAACCGCTGGACACCTCTAATCCTGGGGTGGAGGCAGTGATATATTTATCCTTAATTGTTCATATTGAGAAATTACATTATTACCCTCTAAAACACTTACATTTTGACCTTCTTACCCCTTTTACAATATTTTATTACAGTTGAACCATAATATATACATGGAACGGAGAGAAACCAAGCAACACATTCAAAGCAGTCCCTTTTAAAAGTTGTTAAAAATATATCTTTTATATATTTGACAACTGGACCAAAGAAAAATGTAGCCCTCACTAAATGAACCCCAAATTCCTTCCAAGTGTCCTATATTATACAAATTATCAGTGTGTAAATATATTTTTGAAGAATATGAAGTTATTTGTATTATATGAAAGTTCTTGCATTTCACGAATTTTGTTTTCATCTCATTTATTTAAGGAAAATTATTTGCAACCTGACTTTGGCCCTTTATTACACTTTGGAAATTATTATGATTATTATTATTATTATTATTATTATTATTATTATTATTATTATTATATTCCTTTTCGCGGACCTTTTTTTTTTAATACAAAACAAAATTAAAATATAGAATTTAGATAAGATTATTTCGTCAGCCCTTATTAATTACAACTTATTTTAAGTTTTCCCTTATGGCAAGTAAAAGTGAATTTTTTGTATGCCCTCTAAAAATAGTTTTAAACAAAGTTTTATTATATTTGAGTCTCATATTTTGTTCATCACCTGATCTTGTGGTGCATAATAATGTTTTCGTTCTTTTCTCKCATTTTGGATCAAAAGTATAGTGTTGTTTATTGTTTTTATTATTTCTCCTTTTTTATTATTTTCTTCAGGGTTTTGAGTTGTAATTGAGTTCTTAGTAATCTTGTGATGTGGATCTCGTTTGAAATCTATATTTCAGACCACATCACTTTTAAATTTGTTATCAAGTTTTTTGAAACTGACATTGCTCATATTATGCTTCATTAATGCATTATGAATATCATGAT
This sequence comes from Phtheirospermum japonicum, assembly GCA_014905375.1. Lineage (NCBI taxonomy): Eukaryota > Viridiplantae > Streptophyta > Magnoliopsida > Lamiales > Orobanchaceae > Phtheirospermum > Phtheirospermum japonicum. The sequence goes on from BMAC01000219.1 coordinate 1,047,463, forward strand.
GCAATCACCATATATAATTTATAAAGATGGTTAGCAAATTCAGTTCCCAAATATCTCTTAACTAATTATACAGATATAGCYGCAACCATAAATGTATATGTGTTCCATTTACTTATGTAGATGTTAATTCGAGGGTCATCCTAAACATGCGGTCTTAATGCAATTATGTTGCAATTAAATCTGTTAAAAAAGATGGAGGTTATTATTGTCAATTTGTTGAATTATCCTTACTATCCATCTAAACAAACAACTCCTAGTGCTGTCAATCCTAAATTAACCAATTACTCAATCCCAGCAACCAAACATCTTACATTATTATCACTACAGTGTTATTCTCCCAACCACCACAAAATAATCTTATCCCATCAAGGTAAACAAACGAGCCCTTAGATGAAAGAGAGAGTGTAGGGATAATAATGAGTAGGCTATGGATATAATATTATAATATGTATTTTTATATTTGTGTTTAAACAAAGAAATATTTCTACTCATCTATAGTAAATTTTATACTTATTGACATACTCCCTCCTTTTTTTTTTTTGTTAATAGGTGTCGTTTTAGAATTTTTGTTCAAAATTAAGAAACATAATATTTGATCAACATAATAATATTCTTATTTAATTACTTTCATTCTTTCCCTTTAGTTATTCTATTACCATAAACTTATTTACATTTCTTAAAATAAGAGAAAAACTGGAATAAAGTGATAAAAAATTTTAAAACAACAGTTAATTTATAATAAAATTGAATCTTTAAAACGACACTTATTTTAAAATGGAGAGAGTATATTTTTGATATAGTATTATACTCGTATTTGTTAGTAGTATGTTAACAAAATGCAAAAAAAAAATAAAAAGTTAATAAAATATTTATTAAAACTAAATAATAATTTAATAAAGAATAAACCAAAGATCGTAAAAGTACGACATTATATAAAAGTAACAAATATGGCGAAATTATGAATCTTTTAAATATAATTCAACAACACATCACCAAATCTTGAAATTTCAAATATGAACCTCCAAACTTGCCAAAAATATAGGTGTCATATATTAGGAAATGACTACGGTACCTTCACGGTACCATACCCTCACCCCCTCCTGCATTTACAAGCGTTAATTTCTTAATATGAAAAGCCTAAATTTATATTCTCATTCATCTGATGGTTCCTATTGATTGAGAAATGGTGCCGTGAAGGCACCATAGAAGTTCCCCATATATTAATTAGTTGTACTCGTGAAGTTAAAATTGATAATACAAAATTCGTTTTACCAAAATTCGAGTTTTGAATAAATTGCAAATGTTGATCTTTCAAATCTCACGCTCTCTATATCTATATAATCATATATGTATATATAGAATTAGGATCATGTGAGAACCAATTCCCTATATGGGAATTTAAGAACCGCTATTTCATATTATATGTGATGCTAATTTAAATAATGTAAACTGTTACTTATATTTTCACATTGCTATTATTAATATAGCAGGTTTTTAGGTTCCAACACAGGAATATACTCTCTCTCTTTGATTGGATGAATATTAAAATACTCATACTTATACTTATGTATTCATCAAATATTGTGAGTGATTCCCTCATTCATCATATCATGAGTAATTTTTGTGTTCACTACCTATATATTGACATGAGAGAGAGTAATTAGACAAAATGAAACAATAAAAAGTGCAAAAGAAGTATAATAATAGTTTGAATAATAATCATAATAGTCAACTAAAACAGAGAAACATGAAGTAAATTGTATTTCAATAATAATAATAATATATGCTTAGTGTTATTCTAAAAAGTATTAAACTTAGACATACCAAAGGCGCGGATTACACGAATTATACATAGGATTAGTGACTAACTAATTGTAATAAATATATAAGCAGTCAACCACTTGGGCCGGGAGTAAGACGGGTTATCAATATGGAATTTTTTAGTGTGTGAAATCCATAGATTTTTTTAGATAATTTTAATGGATTCTATCAAATTATAATGATATTTTATTTAAATTTATAGTATACTATAGAATTATATGAATTCTAATAGATTTTAATTGAATTTTTTGATCTTCTCGAAAATAAAGTTAATGAATTCTTATAAAATTATCTTTTTTTTCTTCCGTTATTCAAAATAAAAATTGTATCAACTCATGAGTGCGTGCGATAACAAAATTTTAGTGTGCAAGGAAATAATGGAAATCCAACTAATTTTGAAAAAAATTGTACATAATATGATTTTATTTTTTCCTTTTGTTATTTAATATTTTTTTTCCTTTTGTTTTGTTTTGTTTTGTTCTGTATTTTTCTTTTCTTTTGAAGAGTTCAGATGACAATAGTTGTAAAAGCATTTCAAAAACCATTACTTGTATATATCAGTGTTATTATATGAGATTTTTTTATTTTTTTTTTGGCTTTTTTCATTATATCCAGTTTTATTTGTATTTGAATTAGAAAAGAAAATGTATAACTTCTTACCAAATGATTAAAACAAGATGATAAATATATAAATATATCCCAAGTCATGCCATTAAATATATAATTAATGGTAAATTATATTTTGCATCTACGCGGTTTCTCATTTTAATGTTTTGTGTGATAAACATATATATGTTATGTGTGATAGTATATTAATATTTTTTTCAGTAAATATGAATGTTACGAATGATTAATATAATTTTATTATATTAAGAGAATTGAGAATTATATTTTATGCACGTTGAATATCAATATTTTATAATATATATATATTGTGATGAATACAATATAAAATTATATAATTTTAATATTTTATGTGTATTTGTTTACCTATATTCGCAAAATTATAATAAATAATGTATTTTATACCCGTACTCCTGTTATACACCTATATTAGTGCTTCCTAGTACATAGCACAAAGACCTAAAAGTTGAATGAGGATCAGTTTATGTTATCTTCCATACCCAGATTACATTTTGAATGTTTCTATGTTTTACCATAAAGTCAGATTATTAGTTAAAATTATACGAACTAACATAAATTAAAGTCGAATCTCGCACATATTGTAGATTAATAAAATTTAGAATTTGGGCAGACTAATATAAAAAATTCATAACTCCTCAAATTTTAACATAATTGCGAGCATTAAAACAAACTTCAAGTTCAATTATACACAAATTTTTAATTTGACACAAATTTGACATACTGATTATTAATGTACGTACACAATTGCGCAGGACAAATTCAGTTGGAGAATTAAAGATTGGGAAGAGGCTAGACTAGATTTGGCCCTCAATCCTGGGCGTGTGACATATGTATAGCGGATAATACCAAGTTCTTCTAATATTAGTAGCGGATAAAAAATTAAAATAATTATTAACCTATACCTTGTACATGTCTAATCTATTTATTTATTATATTATATATATTAAATGATTTTGTRTTTTATTTTTAAATAAAATTCATTAAATGTTAGTTACATACTTCCAAAAACTCAAAAGGCGTCACATCCTAAACCCGTGTCTAATATCTATTTCATTAATTATTATTATTTAATTATTTTATATATTAATATTTAGAATAAATTCGTTAATAATTATTAGTTACATATTTTGAGTATTAATATTTAGAATAAATTCGTTAATAATTATTAGTTACATACTTTGAGATACTCAAAAGATATCATACTCTCAACCCGTGTCTCATTGTACTGTTGTCTAATCAATGTTTAATAATTATTAGTATATAATTTAATATTTTTATATTTASATTGAATACATTACTAATATTTAGTTACATACTTAAATTATTGTAAATAACTCATATTTTACCTATATAAAATATTGAAACTCCATAAATAAAATTATTTTAAATTATATTATCAATAAAATTTATTTAATTATTTTTATAATAAAGTTTTTTAATTAAACTAATTTAGATCTTATCTACTAATTATATATGATTTACTTCTATTTTTATATTAGGAGAATCAAAGAAGAGTATTGAATAAGGAAAAATATAATAAAAAAAATTAAATTTGGTAAGATACAATAAAAAGAAAAGTATTAAATTAGGTAAAATTWGGYTCGGGTGACACATAAGCAAACGAAGCACCAAATTTTTTTATTTGTCAAACGAAGCATACGAAGCAGACACAGGTCAGGAGGATTTTGYATTAATATATAGGGGTGATATATATATATTGTGATGAATACAATACAAAATTATATAATTTTAATATTTTATGTGTATTTATTCATCTATTTTCTTAAAATTGCAACAAATAATTTATTTTATACCCGTATCGTAATGTATTCATGTTATACACCTATATTAGTGCTTCCTAGTACATAGCACAAAGACCTAAAAGTTGAATGAGGATCAGTTTATGTTATCTTCCATACCCAGATTACACATTTGCACACATTAATATATATAATTTACGATGACCAAAGCAAAGTGGAGAAATAAATGAATACTGTTGTACATGATCAGCCCTAGTGTGCGACCAAATGACTTTTCTGCAAAACACCAAAAACACTCAACAAACTTCATTTATAAATTAATTTGCTTTTCAATTTATCAAAGGAGAAAATTTTATATATGAATCATATAT
>BMAC01000219.1:1052177-1067632 GCA_014905375.1 Phtheirospermum japonicum
TTTGACCCTCAATCCGTATGGGCTGGGCGTGTGACATATGTATAGCGGATAATAACAAGATGCATGACTACATCTTCTAATATTAGTAGACTCGCTCCAAATCAAGTTACGAAAGGCGGGGCCATTTGGGCGATATTTAACAGAGATCTCGTCCCTCTTTTTTTTAGCGTATTAAAATAGTAATAAAATCATCAAGTTGGGGTAGTGGCATTTAATTATCCGATAGATAATAATAAAAATAATTATTATTTTTTATTTTTTTTAATAAATATTATTTTACTGTTTTTATAGATATTTTTATTATTTCACACTTTTAATTATTTTAAACAAAAGAATTAGTATTTTTTGGATTTTGAATTTTGATATTTAAAATTTTGGTATTAAAAATTATATGAATAATAAGAATTTTTACTGGAAATGTCAAATTATTGTATTATTATATTGTATGATATCAAATTATGTCTTGAAATATATGACAATGTATTATTATCAAATCATGTCTAAGAAGTGAACGATTTTGTATTATAATATTGTATTTAGTTGTAAAAAATTATTTGTTGAGTATTTGATTTTTGGGTTTTAGATAAAATGAGTGTTCGGTATTCTAAATATCAAATCCAATATTTCGAATGGTAGGGCAAACAAGCCATTAAGTATTATGAATAGTTAGAACTGTTTTGATCAGTAATTTTATGAATAGTTAGAACTGTTTTGATTAATATCCGTTAAGATGAATCATAAAATTCAAAATTATAAATATTAAAAAATTTACAAATAGTAAGAATACTTATTTGTCATATGATTCAAAATCGTTTACTTTTAAATGTAGATATCAAATCATATCTGAAAAATTGATGATAATACATTATTATTATATTGTATTTAATATCAAATTATGTCTAAAAAATAGATGGTACTTTATTATTACATAATGGGCAACGCCGTACTAACGGATCATCCGTGAGACCAACAAAAATCAATACATCATCATAGCACGAGTCAGAAATTTATGACAAACCAATACTTTACAGTATAAACATCAATACATCTCAGTACAAAAACTAATATATTATAGTATCGGGTCAGATGGCCTAACGGGATATGACCCGTTAATCTGGCATAACACAAGTTTTTGCCTTATATTATATTTAATTGTATTTAATTATTTAAATAAACAATAATAGAATAAAAGAGATGAATATTTTAATATGTTAATATTGAAAATTTAGGTTCTAAAACAATCAGAGATTTAGATTCATCTCAATTCAGAATCTGGAGTTCTAGGCCAAACATGGCATTAATGATACAAACCAAAAGAAAAAAAGTAAAAGTAAAAAAAGAAACGCAATTGATTAATGCAGCAAAGGCAAATTACGCATTAGCATGACATAATTTCATCAATTCATTCAATGTAACTGAACAAGAAAATCACATTTTTACTAGAAAAAAATGCATGTACCATGATATCAGATTCCCAGGTCCCAGCTTATAAATAGCTATAACTACGCCTATCATTTTCATCAAATACAAAACTAGCAAGTTCAAAGAACACAAGAAACAAAAAAATATATTTTAAAAAAAGAGTACTAGGTTTAGCATGGAAGAAAAGAAAGGAAACTCAGTAGGTTCTTTCATGAGTGCAATGACACTTTCAAAAAGTGGCATAAACTGTGTTCCAAAGAATTATATACTTCCAAGGCCACAACGACCTACCCCTGACCACAAACTGCTTTGCCCCACAAGGGCCTTGCCAGTTATAGATCTTTCCTCTTTAGGAAACCCTTCTCTTCGGCCCCGCTTGGTAGAAGAAGTGCGCGTTGCCTGCAAGGAAGTCGGGATTTTTCAGGTAAATCAGCTACTATAAAACGTTGTCACGTAATCAGCTGTAAATTTATTTTTATTTTTACGTAGATGGCATGCACGGATGAAGATCAACACTAACAAAATGTAACGATAAAAAGCATTAAAATAAATCGTGTCCTAATAAAGCAAATTATAAAAAGTTTGTACAGCGCCACATCGTGCATGTATTTCTTTTTTAACCGCTAATTTAACTCTGCAGGTGATCAACCATGGAATTCCAATTTCAATCACAAATGAAGCCTTAGATGTTGCGGCAGAGTTCTTTGATCTGCCGAATGAAACAAAGATGAGTATTGCCTCTTCTAATGTTCTTGAGCCCATACGGTACGGGACGAGTTTAAATCATGTCAAAGACAAAGTTAAATATTGGAGAGACTTTATCAAGCACTATGCTCATCCAATCTCAACTTGGATCAACATGTGGCCATCAAACCCTCCAACTTACAAGTAAGCAATTTATACAGTCCCTATGAAACTCACACCCACACACACACCCCAATAGCGAAACCATGAGGACAAAGCGGGTTAGGCCCGATTATTAATTTTATTTTTGAAATTATATAAATTCACAAATTTTTTTCTTAACACTATTTGGATGGAGACAAGCTAGGCCAAAGGGAATTTTTAAAAGAAAGCTCATAGTGTATGCGTAATTTTTTGTAGGGAGAAGATGGGAAACTATGCAACAGCTGTGCGTCTGTTGCATGAAAAGCTAATGGAAGTTATATTGGAGAGCATGGGTCTAAAACCAGGTTACTTACAGAAAGGCGTTGAGAACGGCTCGCAAGTCATGACCATTAATTGTTACCCTGCTTGCCCAGAACCAGATCTAGCACTGGGCCTGCCTCCACACTCTGACTTTGGGACGATAACACTCATACTCCAAGACCAACAGGGCCTAGAAATCATGGACAGCGATGAAAAATGGCAATCTGTTCCGGTGATCAAAGAGGCACTCATTGTTCAGCTGGGAGATCAAATGGAGGTGATGAGCAATGGCCGATACAAAAGTGTTCTTCATCGAGCAACTCTGAACTCAGCGATGAAGCGTCTTTCGATTGCTAGTCTTCACAGTCTGGCGATGGATGAAAAAGCAAGACCTGCTCCGGAGCTCGTGGACGAGCAAAACCCGTTGTCCTATAAAGAAACCAGCTTTGGAGATTTTCTGAACTTCATTTCAGATAAAGACAATGGGGGAGGAAGATACATGGACACGTTGAAAGTGAATGCAGAGATATAGGGTTTATGTAGCAGGCTGAGAGACGAGAGCATATGCATAAGAATGTTTTCGGTTATCCTTCTGAGTGATCTTGAATTCGCTAGTTTTAAAATAAGAGTATCGATATGTATCACTAAGTTCTTTGAGATGCAATGCAAGAACGTAATATTTCCTTTAGATGTGTTTTTTAATATTTTTTGAATTTATCTAAAAAATGTTCAAAAGTCATTGTTGAGTATTAATTCAATGTTATGTAAACAAGATATTAGAATGCTAATAATTTATAAACACACTTTTGGTAGATATACTGTAAGACTATCTTTAAGTATAAGACAGTCATCCTTCTCAAATAAAAAGCTATGCTTGTGTTTGGTAGTTAGGAGTTTGGACGACAATGAGAGGTTTAGACCAAGTTTAGAGGATTGGCTAGTCAAATACTCTAATTAGGTTGTTTGGTAAACATATGTTTAAATTAGCTTTTTGTAAAGCTTGTTTAGAAAAAGCTGGATAGGGGAGCTTTTTAGTAGAGAAGGTTGAAATTTTCAAAAATTATGACATACTCATCATTAATCTATATACAAAAATTGTTTTCAAATCATTTCTTGATTAACTATTAGTAATATTTTTCTATTTGGATAAAATAAATATAATGTATTTGCAAATTGGCAACTCAAGAAATTTGTATTTGATAATTTTAAAATAAAGACTTTTTTTTTTTGTGAATTGTTTTAATTATTCAATGTACTCACCATATTAATCTATATTACTACAAAAAAAAAAACAATAATCCTAATTGGTCATCTTACACAGTTAAGTAGCTATCAACTATCAGCTATTTACCAAACACTTTTATACAAACAGTTAATACAAGTCGAACCAACTAACACAATCACCTGTCACCTAACAACGAACGTAATCAGCTATCTATCATCTATCAGCTATGCTATCTATCATCAGTCATCCACTAATTACCAAACAGAGCTATACTTTTACGGTAAAAAATCATACTATCCAAAACACTTATTACATTGTTTTGAAAAGTACGACATTTCACTATAAAGGTACATTGTTTTGAAAAGTACGACATTTCACTATAAAGGTACGACTTTCTAATTTTCACTATAAAAGTATGACCATCATATGTAACTGCGTCTTCGTAAAACGGTCTTACAACAGTCTTTGTTATATACTTATTATTATTAAATAATTCTATTAAATATGTGTCATGATCACAAATTAATTAATGCAAATACTATAAATCAATATGTAATTTAAACATACGTAAAACATAATTCACAGAAAAATAATGTCAAAATAAGTCATAATTTTACCACGAGCAATTCATTTACACTCGAATAATACACAGACCTCTACGAATCAGTATACGAACCATTTATGTATTTTTTGCCAAATTTTTTCACCTTAATTGTTAATCAATATTCGTAATTTAGTTGTATGTATATATTAAATGCCGAGATTCTTATATCTCGTATCAAACTAACTAGGCACAGGGGTAATAATGTTTCATGAGTTTTGAAAGATGTTTCACACATTCATTGTTCTTATTTTGAAATGAATAAGTTGCCATGCACACCCTCAAAAGCCTACTCTGGCCGGAAACCAGGAGGATTCTAACCATATGAGACATTTAACAATGAAACTTAAGAACATATTTTTGCAATATATTTATTTCTTCATTATCACTTTTAGGCGCACTTATTGTAAAAATCACAAAGTGTAAAGCTTCGGATGCTGGTATTTCTCCGATTATGACTTTTATAAAGATCAAAATATAGGGAATAGGGATAGTTACAAAAACTATTCTTGAGGTTTGGCCTAGTTACAAAACACACCGATTACCTTTCAAAATTATAAATACCCCTTAATTTATTAAAACATCCCCTCGAGGTTTGTGTAAGCTTAACAAATAACCCTCTATTAAAAGTGATACCTAATTATGTCACCCAAGCAATTTATCAAAAGGGATATTTTCATTCATCAAATAGAGTACAGCAAGTTTTTTCATAACATAAAATATTATTTAATCAATAATTCACTATCTTCCCAAAAAAAATAAAAAAAATCCAACACAATCAACTAATGACAAATCACATTAATCAAAAATTATAATAATTTCAAATAGATATTTTGATTCTTCATGCATTTTTCAGAGTTTCATTTTACTTTACAAAAATACTCCTAAACTACCAAAAGCGATTAAATTCTGTAAAATTATCATTGTTCATGAACCCTGAGCTAAAAAATTCAGCAAACACCGAGGATTCATACCTCAGCTGCGGGCGGAGGCTCCACCTGTTCCGAGCGCCAGCTCATTTTCCTCTTCTCCTTTATCCTTTCATTTTCACTTTACACTTTTTTTCTCTCTTCTCCGTCACTTTTTCCGTATGATTTGGGCTTTTATAATAGTGACTATACAATCCGGCAAACGGGGCCCTCTTTTATGAAGGCAAATGATATCCCAATTAATTTATGAATGCTGTCAATTGTCATTTGTATAAAACAATCACCTTAATTGTTTTCTATTTCAATTTTTTTTCTAATAGATTCTCTATGTATTAATTTAAATAAAAAGAAAATAATAAAGAGTCAAACGTGCTCCCTACATTTAAAGAACTCAATTAATAAAATAGGGAACTTCCATAAAAAATAAATTTGATAGCATAATAAATAAATGAGATAAAAAAAAGATAAAAAAGAGGAATAAAATTTTGGTGATGTAGAGAATACTTTTAGTTGGTGATATGCCTTATTTGGCAATTAAATAAAGATTCTCTTGTATCATTTGTTTGGTAAATAATAGTAATTCACTTTGATAGCATTTTCTACATTAAATATTATTTTACCATTTTTACGGATTTTGTTTAAGTTCTAACCGTTGTGGAAGATTTTAATGAGTATATACATACATAAATATATATATATATATATAATTCATGGATTTAATCAAATGTATAATCCCTTGGCATCATTATATTTTTTTATACTTGACTGAATAATTTTACCTCTACCAATAACCTAATCACACAACAAGATCCAGAGTTAATTGTTAATATTAGTTTCCATTTTATTATGCCATATTTTGTAACTAGAAAATTATTTTTCAGCGTGGCATATTCTTCATCTCACTTCGGTAGTGAGTCAGTGACTAATATTTGTGACAACCTTACATTGTTACAAGGATAACACTCGGAAATTAAACGACACGAAAGCTCCTCATTCATAGTCGTGTTACTTAAAACCAGTATTAAGAATAAACTATCAACTATCTAAATCAACTCACCCAAATGAAGTAGCCTCACTTACAAAAGATTAAATTGGCAGTAGTTTCGTTTTGTAATATAAATAATAGTTCTGCACATACTGAAACAACATGGTGCGCCAATGATCATGCCAATAATTGTACCAAAAAAGGTTTGCATGAGGATGCCAATGATCATGCCTTATAATCTAGCCAAAGGTGGGTGTGCTTACTAAGAGCCTGATTTGTAATATAAATAATAGTTCTGCACATACTGAAACAACATGGGTGCGCCAATGATCATGCCAATAATTGTACCAAAAAAGGTTTGCATGAGGATGCCAATGATCATGCCTTATAATCTAGCCAAAGGTGGGTGTGCTTACTAAGAGCCTGATGCCAAGCCAACACAATTAAAAACGGTGTTTTTTCATTTTCAAGAAACAAAACTTAACAGCATAAATATCTGGAGTCATAAGTCAATAATTGTTCATATGTCCCTAACTTTTGAAAGAGAAAAAAATAAAATAAGAAGAAAACACAGCAAAGGGAATAGAGGAAATGCCACATGGAGACCACAGATATACACTTTTAAGCATAAAACATTCAGGAACTTTTTTTGGTACAGTAACTCCATTATTCCAGCTCAACTCCTGCCCCGACCGGGATGATGAACTCGTTGCAAACCATGGCAGGAGCGAGACGAGAAAACATCTCACTTGCCGCCACCTAAAGTAGGGAACTGCCCTGGATCTTCAATAGAAGGTGCTGCTTTCACATTGCTTGTTTCGCTGCCTCCACTGTAACCACCTCTTGGACCACCACGCCCACGCCCACGGCCTCGGCCACCAGGACTATAGTACTTCTCACCCTCAGCAGGTTTCAAGAACTCGTTGATGCTAACAGACTGGCAAAATCCAAAGGAACAAATATCAAATTCTGAGGACCCATGTATCGTTTTTTTAAATAAATACATGTTAAAAAAATTGGTAGACCCTGTCCATTGAATATCTCGCTCAATTTATTTTTAAAAGAAAATCACTATCTAAGATATGAGCTTAGAATAGGGGTATGTATCATTTTCCAAAATTATGTGCACAAGCTAGTCTATAAAATAACAGTGCCAGCCAACAGCCATAAGACGAAATAGTTCACAGATACTTTGGATAGGCAGCTACACAAAATTTAAGTTGCTCACAAAACATATATTATACAGATTTAGGGAGACCCCCAACGCTGGTCAGCTATACACATCTCAGAAAAGTAAACAAAAGCAACTGGGAATGTGAATGAGTAGTACCTTTTTGGCTCTCTCTTCTTTCTCAGCTAACTCTTTCTTCTTATCCTTCTCAGAGCTCTGCACAAAAGGAATCGTATCAATAATAAAAACAAGTGCAGTTTGCTGCGTAAACTAATATCTTAAAGCAGGAGATAAAAGATAATCAAGACAAATAGACAAGCACTATTTCATTTTCATTCTGTTAAGGAGTGAGTAAATGGAATCACCAATTTAATAAATATTTCATCATTAGCTTTCTTGTTTGAGAGTGGTTGCATGGTCTCAAACTCCTTTGCATCAACCTTCCTTTCCTCAGTTTTCAGAGCCAGCAGAGCCTTCCTTTTCTCCTCCAGAAGCTTCTCATACTCTTCCAATGTCATCTCCTGCATTTGAATGAATATGTTCTCTCATCAACTCAAAGTCAATGATAATATTTCAAATTAAAATACAATTGCTGAAGGAACAGGATGCATTTGTGTTGCCAGGCATTATTATGAAACAACTTCAAGATATACTGATCTGTTTGTCCACAGATAAAGATCAACAATATATGTTTTGACAAGAAAACAAAAAAAAAAGAAAAAAACATGTTTCCATAAACCCAGCCAAGTGATAATGATATGACAAAATCAACTTCACATCATACATGCCAGAGTAAGGTAACAATATGAAATATCAGCAAGGCAAAAAAAAACTGTTAGATTCAACAACCAAGTAAGCAGGACTTTGTGTCCAGTCACTTAATAACACAAAGGTTATTACAAGAAATATCAACATTCTCAAGGACTGAGAATTCAAGGTCAATAAAGAACAAGTAGATGGAAGAATTTCAAAGAATAATTCCTTCACCTTATCCTCAGGTTTCTCTTCAACTTCATTTGCAGCAGTTTCCTTGTCTCCATCTGCCGCAGCAACCTCCTCTCCTGAGGGCTTCTCCACATCCAGAGTTTTCTCGCCTTCATTGACAACTTCATCAGACTCCCTGCAAATAATAATAATAATAATAATAATAATAATAAAAGAAGTTAACATGAAAGTAGACGGTCAGGTGTCATGAATGCAAGGAAGCCTATACAGAACAGACTATATGTCAGCGAATCAATGAATGCAAAAAGGGAATACTCACAGAGGTAGGTCATCAGTCTGCGTTCCCCAGTTCCCTCGGCCAGCTCCTTCACGTTTGATCTCATTTCTACACATAAAATGAGTTAGGTGTGAAACAAATGTTAACAAGTCTTGAGTAGAAGTAATAACAGGCATATTAAACAGAAAAAACATTATACATACCCGCGTCCAGTTCCACTATGCCGCTCATATGTCCTACGGGTGTGGTCACGTTCTCCTCCAAATTCTCCATTGCTGAAAGCACCTCGGCGACCACCACGGAAAGAACCACGAGGTGCACCATAACCACCACTGCGCCTTTCAGAAGATTTTCCAGAATCAAACTCATCAGGTGCACCTTGACCAGCAGATATTTCCCTGTTTCCATATGAATTCTCATTGTTGGAGTCCCTAAACGATCCACCACCACCACGAGCACGTCCATAGCCACGGCCACCGCGGCCACCTCGTGCAGAATCATTTTTTGACTCTCTGACTATATGAACAGAGTACCATGAAAACGAGGAAAGATTAACAAGTATGAACATAATCTGAATCCCAACTTATTAAATTGTGAGGTCAGCAACTACAGTGAAACGGCACATAAGGATCTGTTATGCACAGAGTCACGCGTAGATAGTAAGAAACAAACAATTACTGGAAAGAACTATGCCAGTAGGTTCCAGCAAATAAAAAAAATACAGTTGTTTCTTATACACAGAATTACCATGCAGGATCCTAACCTAATAATTACACAACAGCAGAATGCTTAACAACTCAAAACATAACTATGTTAGGGTTTAATCCATATAAACCATGTGACAGACAATGTTAATAAATTGCTCGCAATATCAAATTTATCAGTTGCAGACCAAGTGAATATTCAATCCAGCTCACAGCTTGCAGTGTGAAACTGTCAATCAGGTTAATAACAAAACAATTACCCGCTTCAACATCAGGATATCATCAACATACGACAATTTCATGTGCATATAATAGCAAGAAACAAAATACAAAAACAATTAATTAAAAAAAATATCAGTTTAATTTATTCAAGCATTTAGAAGACAGGTACATAGAGTTAGATAAAGAACTGACCAGCCTCAGTTGGAGGGATAGGCTTGGATGGAAGCCTAGGTTGCGCAACCGCCTTATTCTGCGAGGACGGCCCCTTCGCTGCGGCCGTCGACTTAGCCGATGCACCCAAGGTTTTCTTCGGCTCGATCTTCTGCGGCTGAGCAGCAATCAGCAGCGATGGATCATCCGTATCATTATCCCCCAACAAATCAAATGGATTAAGCGTCGCCATTTTAGCCCCAACAGCACACAAACGCTGGCTTTCGGATTACTCACTTACGAAACCCTTAGTTTAACACGTTTTTCATGATTAAATTAATCAAAAATAACAGATCTATACGATAGGAGGGACAGAGATAGAGAGAAATGCGTTCTACCAAACCCTAGCCGCAATACAGTGACAGAGAGAGTGAGGTTTATCTGAAGCTCGAGTGAATACTGGTAGATATTTATCTAAGTTTATATATACATACAAATTTGTATATCCACAAGAAAATACCATGTACAACAGGTATCTTGGACTGTATTAAAAACACATGTAGGCTGGGCCGATGGAGGATGTTTATTTGGGCCTTCGGTGAGTGGGTTGAGAATGTTTGTTCCGTCCGATCCACTGCTAGGCTGTACATAAACAGGTGGGATGTTGTTTATTCTTTTGGCTAGTGGATTGCTAAATTTTGATTATTTAAGGTACGGTCAATTCTATACGCACCCACAAATCCGATTTTTGCTAGATGCATTTGTATAAATTTTATTTATAAAAATATCACTTAATGAAATATTAAATAATTTCAACATACTCATATTTATTTTAATTGATAAATACACCTATAAAAAATAAAAATTGATGAACACACATATTAACATATAATTTAATATATTCAACTTTTTTTTTCAATTATTTACCCTTCAAAATAAAATTTACTTCAACTTCATTTTCTCTCTATTTTATTAGTCTTAATTTTTCAACCACAACATATAATCAACAGTGCATGATTAAGAAGGCATGGAAAAAACTAATTTAAGTATTTCTTTCTTTTTGACCGATTATTTTTCGCATTTATCATCCTTTTTGTTAGATTAAATTCAAAATTTGCAACATCTGTTCACGCTCGTTTTGGCACTAAACAAACAAAATTATTGATAAATTCGGCAAACAAAAGTGAAAATAAGTACAATATTTCGACACAAAAATAGCTTATCTTATTTTAGAATAAAATAGCCAAATTATATTTCATATTTCGTCGAATAGAAGCCGAAACATGAAACATTTTGGCCAGAAAGGGTCATGATAAAGCAATATTTATGGCAGGTATTGACCGATATTAATTAAGTATTTTGGCACTAGTCACGTAATTTTGATGTGATTTTTGGCACCTGTTTTCCAAAATTAGGTAAATATGTCAACGACATTTGGCCGAATACAATCATAATTTTGGCATGTTTAACCACACATATATTGATATCATTTTTCTTTTTTTCATTTGTGACGGGAATCAAACACGTATTTTACAAAGTCTAGTGTCATTAGACCATTAATAAATGAGCTACAAATATGATTATTTCGTGGTACAACCCACATATTATCTCTAGAGGAACACCACCATTCTTTATTACTGTCCGACCAATGTTTCTACATCTATAACCATCATAGTAATCAGCAGTGGATTCAACAAACTTATGATAATATTTGTACATTTGTCATCAACCATGCAAGGAGAATATTTTTTCATATATGAATCATCAACTCCAAAACCGCATCATAATGCCTTGGATCTTTCTTTTCATCGGGAATTTCAGCTACAATAATTAGATCATTGCCATTTGCATTAGGGCATTTATCTTTTTTGATAGAAATGGAAGAATATGGGTATGAGGAAAGCCTCACTTGTAGAACTCCACAGTATAAATAATTACATAAGATGAAGAGATAAGAAATGAACGACATGTTAATAGGTAATAAATTAATGATATATATAAGTAACATTTAATAAATAACTTGAATAAATGTATGTTTTGGCATGCTCACCAAAAATTATATTTTCAAATATTTGATTATCATGTAAGTCTCTAATTAAGTCGTCCAATTTCATTTTGGATATTTTTTATACTATATCAGGACGATCTCCTGGCATAAGATTCGTGCTCTTAACAAACACATACAATCTCGGACCATTTTGGGTTGCAGGTGAATGTTATGAACAAATTTGGATATCCAACCCATCGACAAATCGTCATAGCATCTTGGTAATATGAATCATATATCGCACACCACCGGTAAATGTCGTTGGCAAGACAACTCTATTACCCATGTTGTAACCATTTGTTTCACCGCGTCATACTAAATCAGTAATTTAATTATACATCTCGCTCCATAACTCCTTTTGATGAGTTTTAACACCATAATCTTGTAGATTCAATCATTGTATATCTATCAATTATAAACTGTTGTGTAAGCCTTTTCCAAGAGAGTATTGTGGGTGGTTATCTTTTCATGAAATTGTTGCGAGAAAAACTCCCTATGGCTCACATAATTTATTATGTTTCTTATCGGTTTAAGATGTTCAGCAAAAGGTATATCTTGCCTATAATTATCTTTATCGTGAGAAAATAATAATAGATATTGCAGAGTAAGGTTAGAATGATGTAGCTCATTGATATGTTTCAGTTTCCCAGATTTTCTTTCTAATATAATATCCCAGTCAACCATATATTTTTCAAGATCACCAACAACTAAGATGGCAAGTTCATTGGCTTCGAGCAGATTGTGCGTTCTTGAATTTGTGCCTCTTCTCCCAATAAGACATAATTTCATTTTAACAACACCGTCTTCAGGAAACTTGTCTTTGGAATTTCTAAATGGCTTAATCAAATTGTTTTCCCTATCTAACACGGATTTGAATTCAACTACAATTTCAGTATGTAGAGGGTTGTTTGCATTGCCTTTTCTGCATAAATATAAAAAATTATATACCAATATTATAAAAATATTAATAAATTTGTTCGAATAACTAGTGATAATTCATGAAGTTATAAATCATACCTAACCGACTTAATCCAGTTTTAAACTTCATTTGCTGTGTCATACATATAGTGTTGTGCAAACCTCTGTGTAGAACCTTCTTCTAGTATCAAACTCCCTATTAAATGATAGTTCTGAACATGCATACAGAATATCTGTGGTGAATTTTCAGTGTTCAAACCAGAATCAATTTATCACATACAAAAGTAAAAGACAATATGTTGTTATATGTACGAATATTTTCTAAAAAAAATGTATGCTTTTATCACTAAAACTAAATGTTAGATCATATAAATTTTACGGTGGTTTCTTCAACACTTGGCTTCAATCTCTCGCCATACCAAAAATATACTGAACAGCAGCCACATATGAAAGTAGGATCACCAATATCCCAATAAACTGTTCAATAATATATATAGACAAATGAAAGTTTCATTGAAATTTAAATAATAACAATAATAAAAATGTGTGTGTATGTATTATATATATATATATGTATATATATATATATATTATTTCTATTTGTTTTGAATTAAAAAAACTATCTTAATTTATTGTTGAAATAAAAAAGATTAAAAGGAATTACATCATCAGGGATATTAGGTTTATTGGGGTACCGTTTAAGTGAAGGCTTAGAAAGTGTATAGTCACTTATTTCTCAACTACTTCAGTTATTGTTGCAATGCCAATTCTAGTGGATGATGTGAAACCTTCTGAATACCATAAAGGTATATTTACAAACAAAAAAAATATTAATTAAACTAATTAATCATCCATTCTAAATATAATATTAAATAAAATATGAATGCTGAATTTTCAGTGTTCAAACCAGAATCAATTTATCACATACAAAAGTAAAAGACAATATGTTTGTTATATGTACGAATATTTTCTAAAAAAAATGTATGCTTTTATCACTAAAACTAAATGTTAGATCATATAAATTTTACGGTGGTTTCTTCAACACTTGGCTTCAATCTCTCGCCATACCAAAAATATACTGAACAACAGCCACATATGAAAGTAGGATCACCAATATCCCAATAAACTGTTCAATAATATATATATAAACAAATGAAAGTTTCATTGAAATTTTAAATAATAACAATAATAAAAAGTGTGTGTGTATGTTTATATATATATATATGTATATATATATATATATTATTTCTATTTGTTTTGAATTAAAAAAACTATCTTAGTTTATTGTTGAAATAAAAAGATTAAAAGGAATTACATCATCAGGGATATTAGGTTTATTGGGGTACCGTTTAAGTGAAGGCTTAGAAAGTGTATAGTCACTTATTTCTCAACTACTTCAGTTATTGTTGCAATGCTAAGCATTCATATTTTATTTAATATTATGTTTACAATGATGATTAATTAGTTTAATTAATTTTTTTTTTTTTTTGTAAATATACCTTTATGGTATTCAAAAGGTTTCACATCATCCACTAGAATTAGCATTGCAACAATAACTGAAGTAGTTGAGAAATAAGTGACTATACACTTTCTAAGCCTTCACTTAAACGGTACCCCAATAAACCTAATATCCCTGATGATGTAATTCCTTTTAATCTTTTTATTTCAACAATAAACTAAGATAGTTTTTTTAATTCAAAACAAATAGAAATAATATATATATATATATACATATATATATACACAAACATACACACACATTTTTATTATTGTTATTATTTAAAATTTCAATGAAACTTTCATTTGTCTTATATATATTATTGAACAGTTTATTGGGATATTGGTGATCCTACTTTCATATGTGGCTGCTGTTCAGTATATTTTTGGTATGGCGAGAGATTGAAGCCAAGTGTTGAAGAAACCACCGTAAAATTTATATGATCTAACATTTAGTTTTAGTGATAAAAGCATACATTTTTTTTAGAAAATATTCGTACATATAACAACATATTGTCTTTTACTTTTGTATGTGATAAATTGATTCTGGTTTGAACACTGAAAATTCACCACAGATATTCTGTATGCATGTTCAGAACTATCATTTAATAGGGAGTTTGATACTAGAAGAAGGTTCTACACAGAGGTTTGCACAACACTATATGTATGACACAGCAAATGAAGTTTAAAACTGGATTAAGTCGGTTAGGTATGATTTATAACTTCATGAATTATCACTAGTTATTCGAACAAATTTATTAATATTTTATAATATTGGTATATAATTTTTTATATTTATGCAGAAAAGGCAATGCAAACAACCCTCTACATACTGAAATTGTAGTTGAATTCAAATCCGTGTTAGATAGGGAAAACAATTTGATTAAGCCATTTAGAAATTCCAAAGACAAGTTTCCTGAAGACGGTGTTGTTAAAATGAAATTATGTCTTATTGGGAGAAGAGGCACAAATTCAAGAACGCACAATCTGCTCGAAGCCAATGAACTTGCCATCTTAGTTGTTGGTGATCTTGGAAAAATATATGGTTGACTGGGATATTATATTAGAAAGAAAATCTGGGAAACTGAAACATATCAATGAGCTACATCATTTCTTAACCCTTACTCCTGCAAATATCTATTTATTATTTTCCTCACGATAAAGATAATTATAGGCCAAGATATACCTTTTGCTGAACATCTTAAAACCGATA
>BMAC01000219.1:1087024-1107252 GCA_014905375.1 Phtheirospermum japonicum
TAAAAAAAAAAAACTGAATCAAGAATTCCAAATTAATTAGATCGATCTTCCAAGTTGACATCAACACAACACAACACAAAATACTAAAAAAAAAATTAATAATGGTAACAAATTTTACAAATAAATATTCAAAATACTATTAATAATGATAATACAAATGATTTCGTAATTACCTTTTCGAATGAGTTATAAATATCTAATTTTATGATCTCCAACATATGCCTCATAATAAAGAACCCGCATGCATCGGTCGCATTTCCCTTTTGTTGGCAACACTTGAAAAAAAAAAAAAGATTATAACAACAAACATTCAATGCTTTATTTTTAAACGACAATAGAACATCAATTCAATTAATAATTGAAAAAACACAATGAAAGTACCTTTGGATAAACCCAGTGAGACTTCTTTAATTGGTAAGTGTGCGTCCCCTTCATAACTTGGAATGCCTCGTATGCTCTACATCACATTAAATTGCTCACATCTTAATTGAAATAATAAAAAATCTCGATTAACTAGCCAAGTTGTTAAAGTAACTATAGTAATTATCATACAAATTAAATTATATAAAACATACGTCTCAATCTTCTCAAATAATTTTTTCTTTGGCTTTTTCCCCATGAAGCCAAAACCAAGCGACAACATTGTATTTTGGGTTCCTTATGGTATATCCTTTCCCAAGACCCCTCACACGGCCTGGATGCTCTGGTTTTCCTAATGCCACTGAAAGTACGTCATTCCTGCCACAAGTTTTGAAACTGCCCTCGGATTGTTGTTCTTCTAAAGAGTCCTGCAAAAAAATGGAAAAAAAGACTGTTCTATTCCAGAAATAATGTAATTGTACACCAAATAGCAAGAATTCTAAAAATTAACTAAAAAGAATCTGAAATGTAAAGTGTTCTAAAGAGACCAATTATTATTAGTTTACCAAAATTATAAAAATAATCTAAAATTACAAAATAGTAGAATTCTAAAAATTAACTAAAACAAATCTGAAATTTAAATTTTTTTTTTCTTTTTCGGTTAAAATACTCCGAACAGAACTTTATCATTTTGAAACATAAAGAAACTTACGATTTTTTCACCAATAATTGTGGCTTCTTGAGTTATATATTGTCCATCAGAAGTGATGCGCGCTCTCTTCCATAGATCATGACGAGAAGGCGGAGATGGAGGGGAGATAATATCCAACGGATCCTGTGAGGCTTCTTGTCTTTCCTTATATTTCTCATCCATGATTTTCTCTTTTAAAAGCTTGTAACCTCCACGAGAACATCTTTGTGGACACTTGTTATACGATTGAATTTTCTGTGCCTTCTCCCTTCTTGCCTACAATCATGATACATGGTTAAATCATYGATGAAATATATTGCTATACAAATAATAATCATATTTGCTTTATGACCATATATTTTTTCCCCTGTTATTGGAAACAAGTGATTTTGGGGTTGATTTCTCTAAAATTCATATTTTGACCAATAAAACAATAAAAAACGGATCAATTATTTATATACCCACAACTAAAAAAAAAAAAGAGACGAAAAAAATTCATAGACTTTTTGACTAAGAGGTAAGTGCGTCTTAATCCAAATATTTGCATATCATCGATCAAATTAGAAACAAATTAGAAACGTTACCCAAGTTTTGTTACCTTGTATTCATCAGTTAGACGTGACACAACAAAAGCATCCCAAGTATCTGCATCGAGGAACGGGTATTCTTTTTCATACGGGAGCTGACCCTTTTTTTTTCCATATACGTAGTTGCTCGTGAGATTAGTCTTGAAGACAACCCAACGGCCCTCGACATAATCTACCCACTTCTTCTTGAACTTGTTCTGCTTTTTCTCATCGACTACAGAAAACTCAACCTCGTTCTGGTCTTCAATGAAAACAATCTCGAATTTGTCCTACATTATAGAATAAATAATTAAATTTTCAAATTCAGATTAGGTAAATAATCACGTAAAAATATTCTTCGAACATTTCGAAAAAGTTCCAAGATCTAATTGAAGTCAGTTCATTCCCACACATATGACGATTAAATTACATGATAAAAAAAATGAAACATATTATATCAAATGTGTTTTCATTATCTAAAAAGAGGATAAAAAATAATTTATAAAAAATATTTTAATATATACATTTATAAGTTACGCAGGGTTGCATACCAATATTGCTTGCCAAATCTGCTCCTTATTATTATCGCTCACATTCTTCCAACTGTCTACCAGGATGCTTATCAGTTTCCGGCCTAAGACGCCAAGATAACTGATAAAGTTGGCAGTACTATCCTTGTTGGGTCCACTTGCCTCCAAAAGACTATCAAATAGAACCTTCACTTTACCCGGCGTCTTGAGTGTAAGTTTTGACATGCGTGTCGGCTTGCGACCAACATTTCTACGGGCCGGCTGAATTGTACGGGCCGGCGCATCAGAAGAGTGGAGCTGACCACCATCTACATCGTCACCCTCCATCCTGTTTACACAATAAAATAAATGACGTCAACGAGAGAAAAATGAGAAATGTAAATATTACTTCCAATTAATAAAAATATTATTGTTGTTGTTATTATTATTATTATTATTATTATTACTGTTATTATTATTATTATTATTATTATTATAATTATTGTTATTATTATTATTACTATTAAGTGACACTAGCACCAATGGATGAGACGAGACTATTGGAAAATATAATACATGAATAGGAATAATGCAATTAACGAAAAAAATTAATAATCAACATGATAAGAGTTAGCAAAGTAATGAAACCAAAATATAACACTAACCGAATCAGAATTAAAATCTTGCGCTTCGAGGATGACTTTGAACTAGACTGACTTCTTGTTGAGGCTGAAGAACTTTAAAGATTACTATGATCTTCCAATAGATGCTGCTGCCAAGAGAACTAGTTAACCTCACGAGTGCTTTACAAAGTTCATTAAAACATTAACAAAACATAATTTTCAGCATTAAGGATTAGGACTCTGAGTTTGGTGCACAAACTCATGATTCCATGTAAAATCATCAGTTCAAAAATTCATGTCTTGACTTCAAGAATATAGAATTTATGAATTGTTAGGGATAATTACACACTTATCCTATCAGCTGTGGTCAAATTATAAAAACCACATTATTTCATAATTACACTAAACCCCCTGATGTTGTCAGCAGAAACTAGCTAAAAAATTTGAAAAGACAATAACCAATAATAAAGAGAACAATTATAATTCATTTCCCACTCCTTCACATTTCTTTAGTTATTTATACTGAATTATAGTAAACTCATTTATAAAGCCACTATAAAACTAATCTGAGCATAAATCCGAGCATAAATCTCAGAAAACACATTGTCACAACTATAGGGAAATTAAAAAGAAAACAAATCTGAGCATAAATCTCAAAGAGAACATGTAATAAAAAATTGAAGATGTATTCATATTAATATTAAAATCAGAGAAATTTGAACAAAACCCCCAATTTATTTCTCCCAAACATTCTTAATTTACGAACAAAGTAGAACATCATATAAACCTCAATAGAAACAAATCCGGAACATAAATAACATGCTCTGATCTCAGCCATGATTACAGTAAATTAAAGAAAACACAGTGACCAGTTGAGGTTGCACTTAGTTCAGTTATCTGGATATCTAAACTGTAGTTTGAGATGCCCAATTTGAAGGAACACTTACATGCMTTGGCAGAAGTTTGTATGTTAAGCATCTTTCAACTTATGAGATATAATTTTATAACACTGTATCATACTAATTAACCAATCTTTTGATCATTGATGGGCACACCTTATTTGTTTCCCCTCCCATTGATAATTGAACTAGTGCTAGATTATTTCATCAAATCGCCTCCAGTAGATCAGAGGTTGTCTTGACGAATAGAATATTKAAAAYATAAGACATTTTCGGGAGTCAGAATTAGGTTTTCTGCGTGCTTGATGGTCTACTTCTTGTATTCTGGCAGCTTTCACAAGGGATCTCAGCCATGATTAAAGAAGTAAAAAGGAAAGATGCATGACTTTGACAAATTTTGAAAAGAAAAAATAAATATGCACAAAAGATATTTAATCTACATTAGGATCCCGTACTAACTTAAGTCCTATTAGATTCTTGTTGATTCGTTCCAAATTCTTMATTCTCGAGATGCCCGACTTAATTTAGATTTCATATTGCCACGACTCTCTTAACTAAAACAAAACAAATACCGACGCTAGAGGCTCAAGTAGTGAAAAAAATTAAACATAAACACAACAAATGTCAAACAACCAAAAAAATAGCCAAAGTCTCAAACCATGAACAATACTTGTACGTTTGAGCTATCTTACTATTTGAAAAAAAAAATCAATTCTCTTTTTTTGCCTGCCATCCAGTAAATCAACTCAGTTCAAAATTGTCTTAGTATCTATCAGATATGAATGCAAAAGAGAGCASATATGAGAATACAACCTGTCAAACCGATTTAACCTGCAATCCCAATCTTTTTTTTTTAATATCTAATAAAATTCAAAAAATTTGCAGTAAAATAAATTATTTGGACGAACGCTTACACACCATCGATGTTTATATAATAAAATAATCCCCATATTTTGGCTCATTGTGGAATTCAGAGATATCAACCCTGAAACTTCAACCAAATATATTTGTACATGATATATTCATACTAGCAATTTCACGGAAACAGTAACAAAATTATCTTTTCACCAAGAACTACACATTACAGAAGCTTACACTAACACACAAAATAAACAATGTCGACTACATTAACAAATCAGCAACATAGTCTTACAAATATAGCAATTAGAAAAACATCTGTCAACATATTTTCATGAATGAGTGGTAACTTTGTTCCCTAGTAAGCCTTCTCAAAACTTGTTTTCAATTCAAAATATGAAGCCAAAAGTAAAACTTATAGCAACACACAAATACTTAATAAGTGTCATTGAAACAAAAATTGGCAATCTCTCAATTAGATYTTARCCATGAAGCTAAKGAACACGAAGAGTAACAGTAATAATAATATATTTAGCAAGAACCATACATGACAGTAACACACAAAATAAACAATTAACCAACATCAATGAACAAKAATATTAGCAAACTATGTCTCAAAATCTGCACATAAGGTGCCAACAATTAGTGGAGCCAAGAACCAAGGATATACCCATAAAAATAAATAATGACCCTAATTAACAAAGGATTTTTTTTTCACTTTTACACATGCAGCCACTAACCCTAAATTTTGAAACCCAAGGAAGACTTCAAAGAAATTTTAAAATAACATAAACTAACAATAAAATTAGCAAATTATAAATAACAAATTAACCAAAAGATGACGCATAGTTACTAAACTAGAATTTGTAGCTACACATAATTAACAAGCATCACTTAACAAGAAAATTAGTATTGTTCAGATAAGAGTTTTCGACAACTGGAATACCAAWTTAACATCACTGGCTAATTAAATTAGCAAAGTATAATTAAAAAATTACCCAGAATTCTATAAATGCAGCCAAATATCATTAAAAGCCCAGACTCAACATCCGAACTGTACACTATTTTAAGCATCAACCAAATTYTAAAATAATCTAAACAATGTAGTATCTTAAYACCCACTAGAATATTCTATTAGCATCATTAGATCATGAAATTAGCAAACTAAAAAATGAAATAACGCCCACATGCTGTTAGCAAAAATGTAGCCATAGTTTCATAATTTTTACCGACTCAAAAATTGAAAAAAACTAGATTTTAATGCCTGCCTACACACTATTACTCCAAAACCACCATGATATAATTAACAATGTRTGTTGTTCAAATTGTAAAAATATTTAGCCAAAGGTCGATAAAATTACATAAAAACACAACAAAGAAAAAAAAAACTAATTAAAGAAGCCGTAATACTAAAAGGATAAAAGAAAAAACTAAAYTTTGAAGCCAGAAAACAAAAAGGAAGAACAAATAATACTGATTCATAAATTGCAATCGAAATCAGCATCAAAGAACAAAAAAAATAGTTGAACTTACCTTTACTTAGATGCTTATTGGCACGCCKTCGATCATTCCCCTCATTACAATTAAATGCTTCAGGATGTCTGAAATCGCAAAGAATTTTGTATTTTACAGATTTATAACCTGCAATCCCAATCTCTTAAAATGGATATTTTTTTGACACCCTTTAAAAGCCCGTGAAAAACGATCAACCTAAGGACCTCTGCACACCCATTCAAATATAGATACAACACAAATTACATTTACACCGTCCCGATTTCAYAGAACTTGTCCAAAAATTTATATGCCGCAAACAATGTATCAGTAGAAATTAAGCTACTGTTTTTTCATGATCTAAAGATGGGTCTTCAATGTAGATAATTTATCAATACTTCATCTACCAAGTAGTTCCCTAACAAATTCTGTATAAATTTTTGTTTCAATTCAATCAAAACAACATTGCGCTAGTATATACAGTATTTTTCAGAATTGGGAAAAACTTACCCTCAAATTATCAATCTCGTACTCCGCTGAAGATGAATATATGTTGGAGGGATGATGGCAGGAGGTTTTGGCGGGCGACGTGGTGGCAGGCAATTTATTATGGGTGACGGGAGAGAGTGGTTAAGGTTAATGTTTTCGTGGATGGACAGTGATTTTCGAATGTCGGAGGTGATTGTGGCAGAAGATTTTGGGTGGTGGTGGCGGGTGATATGGCGGTCGGCGACGTGGTGGCGAGATAGGGTTTAGGCGACGGGAGAGAGGGTGAGAACGGAGGACGGCAGTATAATGAGAAATAAGAAATAAGAAATACAATAATTAAAATAAAAAAATAAAGTGTGTAATATTTGATCGAATAAAATATTATAAAATCTGGAAAGTTTTACCAGAAGGTATTTTAAATTATACGTTCTAAATAGTTTGACATATCAGATGGTACTTAAAATATACGTTCTGAAAAGTAGATATTCTAGAACGGGTTTTAAATATACCTTCTAAATATGGGCAGTCTCCGATTTTTCAGAAGGTACATTTTAAAATCCGTTCTAGGATTCTGACTTTATTTACGAAAATGCCACCGGACAGACATTATAGAAGGTAGCCGAAACAACCGTTCTAGAATGTCTGTTCTTGAATGTGTTTTTTGTACTAGTGTGATATTTGGAAACATGAGATATATCTAATTAATCAAGTAATTTTGTACGCGGGGTAAATCATGATTAAAACTATATATATGAGACATATTGCACATGGGGTACAATATATCATGATAACCCATACATCATTAGATGCATTATAATGATTATCATATCATATATTTTTATCATATTAAAGGTCATTAATTAAGTTGATTAATATGGCCTAACTTTTAAAAATATATATATTGTAGGACGCTTGATTGATAAAGATTAAGAACTTGACAATAAGCACATAATTGAAGAGAGATTGGTTGATAAATTGAATCACTAAAATATATGATTAATTGAAATAATTAATTGTACTAAAGACATTTCCTATAATTTATGACTTTGATTTATATGATTAAATCAATTATAACATTATGTTATATGGATTTAACTCTTACAATAGCACTGAGTTGTATATGAAAGGAAAAGAAATACGTGAAAATATTCAAATATCTTTAGGGTTGTATATAATAACGGATGGGTCTTTATATTGGGACAAAAAATTTTGTTGGGGCCATTTTTGCGAAAAACAAATCTCGTCAATTTTTTGTTTTTCCATCGGGTTGGAAAAATCACCGACCAAGCAATTGTCATGAACAAGCTGGATGGTGGTAGTGGTTATTGATATTACATTATTACTAGTTCGACTACCCGCGTTTACGCAGGCATATACAAAAAATTACATAAAAATATAAATTTATAAAAAAAAGTTTATTCAATTTAAAAAGTGAATTGTTAAAAAAAAAAAAGGTTATTCACTTTAAATTATGCAAAACTTTTACATTAACTGTTTTAGTTTAAGTATGTAAACCACAAATTTGTGAAATAAATTATTACATACACAATTTATAAGAATATGTAGTATATTATAGTATTGGATACATTATGGATCTAAATGTAGTAGTATATATTAATTATATATTTGGTACAAAAATTAATTATGTTAAATATGTTTTTCTATCGATTTTCATATATATCGTATAGTAATTATCGTTTTAACAAAAATTATTTCAAGAATTAATTATGTTAATATGTTAAATATCTGTTTCATATCACATAATTATGTACAGTAATTATAAATAAAATTTTAAAACATATGTTAAAAAATTACAATTATTTTGTCTTACTATATCTTTCATATAATTATGTTTTGCCGACCTTTCATCCATTAGCTAATAATTATCTTAGTTTTTCATTTAAAAACTCTTCTTTATTTTCCATAAAATTATTTATTGATGGCCTATCTTGATTGATTAATTAATATTTATACTATTAATTAAGGAAAACGAAATAAAAACATCTTTTATTATTTTGATTAACATCTACATATTTATTACAAGTAATCTAAGATTTTTCTGTCCAACAATATTAGAGTGTTTTACGCCATATTTATATTTTTTGATGACCTCTGATTTATTAGTTAATCATTTGATTGATTGGTTACGATGTAATAATACTTACATTGATTATAAAAGGATAATTTTCTCTCCACTTCAAGGAAAATTTGTTGCATGTTTTATAAAAAAAAATAAAAATCGTACACACATATTATATGGTGATGAAATTCGGAATACAATTGTTTGTTACTGCTTGTTAGTTTAATTACGGCTATTACATATTTTTAGGGGCGACAAATTTTTTGATAAATATATATCTCTACTATATTTTATATTAGTTACTTGACCCTAAACCCAATTAATATTTATACTATTTATAATACGTCGGTAAAAATTATTACAAAATAAGATTTATATATAAGCAAGTGCAACTATGATTTGTTGTTGTATCTACTAATTAAGTAAATAAATAATAAGGAACAATGTGAAGAATAATAGTTATTATAAGTAACCTAAGATTTTTATGGTAACCAATATGGGAAAATTTTATGCCATAAAATCATTTATTGATGGTCTCTAATTGATTTTGACATGTCATGTCATTAGGTTGATTGATTACCATGTAATAATAATTACATTAAATATAAAAGGAAAATTAAACTGACACAAAGAAGGAAATTTTGCAAGATGTTTTTTCCAAAAAATCGCAGACACGACTATTATGGATATTTGGTGTCGAAAGCTTGCAAGATATTTTATAATTCTCGAAGTCAACGATAAATAGTTCATGGCATTGTATTTTTAGATTTTTTTTTGATTGATTATGTATTTTGATTAATGGAATGGAACCACAACTTCATTGAATAATCAATATTCGTACTATTTTTTACAAAAATAGTTGTTTTGATTTCGTAGATTATAATTTTAACAAATATGTTATATTTGACTTTAAAAAATGATGATCAATTAGGATGAGTAATAGATGTAATTGGTTATTATATTTAAGGAAAATAACTAAAACATAGAATGTAATTTATGAATATCTTGAATTGATATCTGCAAAAATGGCATGGACTAAATATCCGACCTGCAAAGACACATGATATGAATATTTATTCGAAGATCTGCAATAATGAATTCCCATTCCATTCATTATTAACATGATTCGATCTATTAGTGTTTAAACATCTGAAAAAATATCCAACCATAAATCAGATAAACGATAACTATTAATAATAAAAAAAATATAAAAATAAACTCAAGACTTGATTGTATTATTAAATATCAGATCTATTATGAAATCAAAAAATTTGCAAAAAAGAAATTTGAAAGTGATAGATATGCAAATAAAAAGAACAAAAAATCAGAAAAACCAAAAAGAAATTGAAATCGATGTGCGTGTTTCATGGCAGATATTTTGTGATTAAAATCGATGTGCATGTTTCATTTTAAAATCGAAAAAAAAAAATATTATTTATACCTAGGCTAAAAACCCCCAAAAGGTAACATTTTAACACAAACCATTAGAAGCTGACAACTCAGCATCCGGACCTACCGAGTGATGACAAATGTCATCCGAAGCAATGACTGATTAACATATAAGTTAGGGTATCAACAACATTAACAAATAGGGTGTATATTAGTATTATTATTTAATATGAGAAATTTTATAATTTTATATTTAAAGTTAGACTAAATGATAAATTAAACAATTACTTAAATATTTGATAAAACATATATTTTTTATAATATGTTTGACAATTGCTAAATTATTTAACATTAATGGGATTGAGATTTATTTTTGTTGGTAAATCTTTTAATCAATCAAATTGCAAATTATATAGCGTCTGACCTATGCAATTTTATGTACTTTTTTTTTTTTTAATTTAAATTTTAACTGAATTTCTGATATATAATACTATTCGTACACAAACAAATGCCAAAAACTGTGCTGCTAGCCTACAACCCACAAATCGTATCATTATGTGCAGCGCATCTACTTCTTTGCACCACTTGACGAGCCTGTGGTTTAGCGATACTTAACTGACCACCCTCTTCATTAGCAACTGTTGCAGCTTTCATTTCATTGCAGTGATTTATAAACTTGCTCACCTCCTTGTCGGCCTCCATCCCTTTGGTCACCTTCGATGGCTTCACCACTCTCTTCCCTTTTCGGGTGTGCGTGATTTTGCCATGTCGACTGTATGGAATTGATTTCTTTTTCTGCTGCCCTTTGAACAGAGTCCCCTTCTGCGTCATTTTAGTAGTCTCCTGGGTTATGAATTTCAATTTTAGGATCTATAAGCTTTTTTCTTTAGCTCTCTAGGGTCTGTATATCGAGAATTGGGGAATGTTTAAATTGGAACTGGGTTTATAATAATAGTAATAATAATATATATATATATATTTACTTTAATATAATAATATATATTGTATATTTGTATTTACTCGACTAGCCATATCACGTTTCTAACCCCTCCCAAAATCCCATACCCAAAACTTTCCTTCCTCATCCACTCACCATGGCTGTACTCTCTCTGCCGCTGCTGACATCCATTCTCAAGAAAACGCCCAAAAGTTCTCACATATGCGTACTCCTAACCGCAGGCCGGAGGGTTAATCGTGATCTACCTCTGATTTTCCGGCGAAATTGCTTTTCCGTTGCCGCGAGGAGTATATCTTCTTCTGTTTCGACGGCCACGGAGCACGACTATGAGAGACCGTCTTCATCGTCGTCATCATCTGTTCTCACTTTCCAACAAGCCATTCAGAGACTCCAGGTGAATTTTGATGAATGATTAGGCATGCCGAATTGTAATTGCTCTTTTTCTTCTTGGTTATGCTTTAATTGCAGATTGTTTGTAGGTATTTATGTTAATTTTAGACTAGTATGGATTTATGATAATTTGGAAATAGTGCATGACGCTTGTCTTGGAAATATGGTGAGTGGAAACATCTTGATGACGTTGGTTCCAAGTGTTTATTTCTGGAACTAAGTGGAAAATGTTCAACTCTTGTTGGGAACTTGGATGCATCTTGGATGCATCTAGTTTTGTTCTGGTCTTTTCTCTCTCTGCTTGTCTACAGTTTGAAAATAGCACGCCTGTTTGTTTCTTTATTGCTTTGTTCTTTCATTTCGCTTTGTTGCGTGTTGCTTAAGGGGAATTCTTTCTGGTCTAAGGCATATTATTTCATTTTATTTATTCATTTATATTTAAAAAATTGAATGTGAATGGCTTAAAATGCTGGGTTTAGTCTGTGTTTTGGGAAGTTGAATTTTTATATTCTGCAGGAATATTGGGCCTCTGTTGGATGTGCTGTGATGCAATGCAGCAATACCGAGGTAATTTGAATTCAGTTTTTAATCCTCTATGACAAGGCTCAGAAACATTTTGTTTGTTCAAAATAAATTTAAATTTATTTTCCACTGGAATGCTTCTACTTAAGTTATTTTGGTTCTAATTATGCAATAAAAACCAGAACGCATCCTTGTTGAAATGCCCAAGAAGGATTTTATTTTTCATATATGGTGAAAATAAGTACGCTTTTGTGAGCAGTTACGGCATATAATGTACACCTATTTGTTGCTGGTTGCCATGATTCTGTTCTATCTCTTAACAAATCTTGTTTTCTATTCACTTTTGCCTTTCAATTTTTTTGAACCTGTTTGAGGTGACTTCCTGACATCTTGTTTAATCTGTTGAAATTTTGACAATATTGAACAGGTTGGAGCTGGGACTATGAATCCTCTCACTTTCTTAAGAGTTCTTGGTCCAGAACCATGGAATGTTGCGTAAGTGTGTTTATTGACACTTAATGACATTCCTATTTTCTCCAGTCTCCTTGCCCCCCTCCACCCTTCATGAAATTCATATGCCCTTGCTCAATCTTTGCCCCACTTTTTCCTCACTCCTTTATTAATTTCTCACCCTAAAGAAAAGGAAGAAGTTAATGAGTTTGGTAGACTTAGGATTAGTGATCTCTCCTTTAGATGCTATATATATGGATCTGTGATTGCTGAGTCTAGGAAGAAAATGAATGTATTGCTGAAAACTCACATGACTATGTCAATCTATGCATCCTGGTGATGATGACATGGCCTACTGTTAATGTTGATTGGAGCATCTTGCTAGGTCAAATTTCAGATGAAGTAATAGCAAATGTAGCAGTTTAGTCTAGTGCTCTTGTTCTTGAGAAAGGGTTCTATATCATATAATGCACTTATGGAAGAAATAGTGTTTCAGACTCTTCAAAATAATGATGTTTAAAAGCATGTCATCTCTCAATTTTTGTTCCTTTATCTTTCATTTCTCAATGATACAACTGACGTGTTGGTTTCTGGTGGAAGGTATGTCGAACCTAGTATCCGACCCGATGATAGTCGTTATGGTGAAAATCCAAACAGACTTCAACGGCACACACAATTCCAGGTGAGTTCTAATGATAAATCTAGAACAATAATTAACTTATAAAGCCTTTATGATTTATATTGGCTATCGACTTTCTATCATTTAAGTTTCATGCTTATGTCAAATTTATGTCAGGTGATATTGAAGCCTGATCCTGGGAATTCGCAAGACTTGTTCATTCGGAGTCTATCGGCCTTAGGTTCTCTATCATGTTATTTTTCTTGTTATTGTCCCTAGTATCTGATGATAATCTCTTTCTAGTATAGCAATTGTTAACATTGTTTCAAAAACGACCGAGGCGTACGCCTCGGAACGGTTCGGGGGAAATCGGTTCGAGGCGGCCGCATCAGATCCCCATGTTGGGAACGTCTACCTCAAAGTGTCGAGGCGTACGACTCGGATGCGCCTTGAGGCGCCTGAGGTGGACGCCTCAGTTTTTGAGGCATGTTTTTTATTTTATTTTTAATTTCCCCTTTTATGTTATGTTTTCTTTCTTTATTATTATTTATAAATGTATAAAAGAAATTAATATAAATAGAATAATATAAAAGGAGGTAAATAGAATTAAGACCAGACGGCCGAAACCCTACGCACTCCTCTCTCTTCTCTTCTGCTCGATCTGCCCTCTCTATCTCCACTATTTTCTCCGCTTTCTTCTGAACAAATTATATTGTTATATAACTATAGGTGTTTGCTATTGTTAATTTGTTTTATAACTTCTAAATAACAAAAATTAAAAAAAAAAAATCTATTTTTTTCTTGGCAGTTAGTTGAGTTTTTTAAAAATAATCCCTTAGTTATATTTAATGGTTGATTGTTAGTTAATTGTTAATTTTTGGTTTTGACTTAATTTTAGACTTTTATTTGAGATTTAAAAGAAAATAAAATTTTGCCACTGTCTTGATACTTCTTTTTTAATTTTTTTAAATTGTTGGATTTAATTGTTAGTTGTTAGTTAATTGTTAATTTTTGGTTGTGAATTTATTTTAGGCTTTTTAGTTAACACATATGTGTGTATATTTAGACTTAATTTTATTATTTTTGATTTTTGATTTTAATTTTTTCCCAAATATTGAGGCGCACGCCTCGCCTCATCTGAGCAAAATGCCTCGTTTCAGCCTTTCGTTTTTTGAAACATTGATTGTTAATATTGTAGTTTCATGGTGGGAAATCTCTCGTATGCTTTTATTTTAAGCCAAGTTGTGTATCAAATCTGAGCAGAATTCATGAAGCAATAGGATATGGATCTAACATACAGATTGCAATAGTTTTATGTGACCCAGTTGTCAGTTTTCAATTGTTTCTTGGTCTTTATGATTTTCTGAAGAGAGGAGAATGAAAATTGTGTAGTTGAATCACAAGGATGAGTTCTGTGGTAGTGTACTGAGGAGGAAAAAAAATGGAGATGACGAGTAAGATGCAGTTCCATGTGTTCTGTCTCATTACATCTGTACTGCTTTCCTACGTGTTAATGTTCCTGTCTTAAATCAATCCATTTATTTTTTCAAATTCAACTATAGGTATTTTGACACAAGCTGTTGATTCGTGGTTTGTTTGATTTGTTAATTTATGAAAATATGACACCTACACCATGTATGCTGCTTTCCCCCTTTTTTTTTATTTTATTTTAATAATATATAGTTTTCTTGATTTGTTCCTGACCTAAATATTTTCTTCAATGGTTGGCAGGAATTAATGTTAATGACCACGACATTCGTTTTGTCGAGGACAACTGGGAGAGCCCGGTGAGTCTGTTTTAATTGTTTTGGCCCTATCTGTTACACAACATATTTCTCAGGTTGCGTGTGGGAATACTTAGATTCTCATTTTGTTCTACTGCTGCTTGTTTGATTAGCTTACAGCTCAGCTACTTTTGCTTCCTGATTATGAGGTTTATATTGTCTTTCGGTTTCTGGAAGGTCTTAGGGGCCTGGGGACTGGGCTGGGAAATTTGGATGGATGGGATGGAGATTACTCAATTCACCTACTTCCAGCAGGTCCTCTTACTTTTTCATATACAAGTACTTCTATTCAAAAGTTTAAATATTATGATTTTTACTTAACAAGAATATATACATTATATTTCCCCTTGCAAGATAGTTTATTGGTCTCTGGTCATAATTATATTATGATTTACTGATGTCCTGATCTTTAATATTTTCTCAATTCCAGGCTGGAAGTCTTCAGTTGATGCCTGTTTCGGTTGAGATTACCTACGGTCTTGAACGAATTCTTATGTTGCTTCAGGTCCCTCTTGTTCCATCAGTGATTCTCTCTTTATTATGTTCTCTTAGACATGTTTGCCTGAAGTTTGTTTGAATTAATCTGCAGGGAGTTGATCATTTCAAGAAAATTCAGTATGCTGATGGGATAACATATGGAGAGCTTTTTCTGGAAAATGAGTTAATAAGTGATGATAATTTTATTTGTTAATAATTTTAATCCACTGTGTGAGTTTGAAATTTATTTAGTCTTTCGCAGGCAAATAGACAATTTTCGCATGATTTGTGTATTGTCATCATTAAAGATTAGAAAATCTTGTATCATACCTCTTTCTGAAGTCTCATGCTTATTTTCTTTAGAAAGGAACATTGATGACTTCTGTGAACTTTTCAGGAAGGAAATGAGTGCATATTATTTGGAGCATGCCAGTGTTGATCACATTCATAATCATTTTAATCTATTTGAGGATGAAGCTCGTCGTTTGCTGGAATTGGGCCTTGCAATTCCTGCGTATTTTCTTAACTTCATTCCACCTATGAGACGTAATAAATTTGGCAATCTCTGTTTTCTTTTCAGGTTGTATTTGACATGTATCTCTCTGTTTCCTGTCATGTTAGGTATGATCAGCTTTTGAAGACATCTCATGCCTTCAATGTCTTGGATTCTAGGGGATTTGTTGGGGTAACCGAACGTGCTCGCTATTTTGGTCGCATGCGTAGGTTCGTCATCCTATTTACTATCGTATCATGTGATGCAAGTGCTTATCAGAGAGTCATAGTAGGCATGTTTTTTTTTTTTTTTTTTTTGTACATTTCGAGTTAATAGAAATTCGTTCTTCCTGAATTATGAAACTTACGAACATGACTTTTCGAGATCACATCATCTTGATTTATGATTTAATTAGTGCCACTTAATTACTATCAGTTCATTTTCTGTGCCCTCTAGACTCTTGAGAATATTTTTTCGATTCATGCAGTTTAGCCCGCCAATGTGCACAACTATGGTTAAAGACGAGGGAATCTCTAGGGCACCCCTTGGGTGTTGCTTCTCATCCTGATCACCCTGGCTTTCAGAAAGAAGACATAGAGGAACTAAAAAAAAAGGTCCTGGAGAAACTTTTGCTTATCCCTTCTAATATACTTGCATCATGTCAGTTGTCTATTAAAACTAAAATATACATCACACTAGGAACTTCGTGAAGACATATGGCGTGCTACTTATTCTCCTAGACCACCATTAGTAGCTCTACTTTTTTGTGACATTGTTAATGATAATCTGCTAGAATCTTTGTGTTTAACTTTTGATTTATAGATTCTGAAACACAGTGCACGCTCATAATGCTATCGAGAAATGCCAAATCTCTTTAGTTTTCTTCTATTCTCAATAGATCTGGGAATTTTGTTATTTTCTGTTGCCGTTCCTCTTTTTGTATTGTCTTTTACAGATAAATTTATATTTCTGCATTCTTTATATTCCTCTTTTTGTAATATCTTTTAAAGATAAATTTATTCTTCTACATTCTTTGTATATAATTGCTTTATTTTGTAGAAAATGGAAACATTGAATAAACAAATCACTATTTGATAATCTGGAAAGATTGTCATCAATAGCTTCATAAAATTTATACTTTTCAACTTTACGGCTCACAAGAGATTGTTAACAACTTTTGGATAGTTTCATTTTGTGAGTATCAGATTTGCTACATGTGGATTTTGTATCAGCAGCTTGGTATGAATATGGATAGTTTGTTACGTTGGTAGAAAGTTGAGAGACGTGACATGCTATTGGCGCTTTACTTTTCTCTTTCTTTATCTGTTTTTTTTAAAGCTTGATTATAATGGTGCTCTTAGCTTGTCTAAATATCAATAATACCTTTTTGTTTCTGTTTCATTCAGCTTTCGGCAGGACCTCGGACTTTTCTTCTTGAAATTGGGACAGAGGAGTTACCCCCAAATGATGTGGTTACTGCTTGCAACCAAGTACTGTCGTTTTCCCTTCATATTTTTTTCTTGGTTTTACTTTCTCAACGCTTACTAAAAATGTATATTTATTCTCCACCTATGCTTTTATCATTATTGGATCATTGCTTATTGATCAAGCCATGTATTCTGTAGCATCTGCATTTTATTCATGATTCGAAAGGAATTTATCTTGTCAACTTTACAGTAGCTCTAATGTGCAAGCTGCGCTGTTTATTGCAGCTCAAAGATTTAGTCAAGCAGTTACTGGAAAAACAAAGATTGACCCATGGGAACGTGCAAACATATGGGACACCACGTAGACTTGTGGTATGGCTGAATTTCTTGTTGATGTTGCTCCACTATTTTGGCTTTACTTGTTGAGTTGCTTCACCATCTCCTGGATGTAAAGTAGCTTTACATAATATTCAAGCACGCATTTGATATCTTTAAAATCATTTTGAATATCGATTTAAAGCATCAATTCTTGAGGACATTTTCTTATCACGCATTGTGTTGCCCAAAGGGGTGGTACTATCTCATCTCTGCTTTCATCATGCCAAGTCATGATTTTCGTCATCTAATCGCTATTGCCTAGTGATAAATGCTTTGCTCAAGCATTTTCAACGTCCTCTAAGATCTTAGCTCTGCTTGAAATTCCCCAATTTTAACTAAGCTTTGGGTTGTGTGTGTAATAAGCATGGTTTTGTGCGCATGCCACTGCTTTGATCACATAGTACTAGTAGTGCACTTTTCCTTGTATTTTGTTGTGAATCGAGCTTTTGCTTAATGCTTTTATTGCACAGATGAACTTGTATTGTATATTCTAAACATTCTTATTTTTCGTGGTTTGTTGTATGCAGGTTTGTGTCGACAACCTATGTGATAAGCAGGTGGCAGATCAAATTGAGGTTCGGGGACCTCCAGCATCGAAGGCATTTGATCAGCAAGGAAATCCTACCAAGGTCGTCCTGTCCTGAAATTTATTATTTTGGTTGTCTAAGTTTATTTCTTTACCTGAGCCAGAGCTGAATTAGTCAAATGGTAAACCTGATACACTTAAATCACATAAGTGAAGCTGTTTGGTCTAAGCTGCACCTTGAATTAGGCAGGCAAGTCTGACAAATGATCTTGGTGCTTAGCCTATGGCTTATGTGTAGAAGTGATAGCTTTGCATACACATTCGGGATTTCCTTATTTGATTGACACTGTAATTCATCATTTGCTACCCTCCCATGCATTTGATATGTGGCTTGTGTTGTGCATGATTGTGTAGTTGTTGTTTTCATATCTAATTCTTTCCCGTCACCTAATCTATGGCCGCTGTGCTTTGGCAGTCGCTGAAGCTGAATCTCATTTTTAACATCAACCTTAACAAAAATGGAAGTTTATTTGGAGATGTAACAGGAAACGACGGTTTATTTTGTAGAACGTTATTATTTTTATTTTGTAGACTGATGCATATGACTTATTCCAATGTATTGCTCCTTTCTCCTATATGTTTGTTATTCTGATATGATGACTGGAAATAATCTTTTAATTTATTGCTTGTTCCTATTTAATCCAGTCTTGGCTTTAGACTTTTTCCCTGTCATTTCAGAATGATATAATGTGTCGGTGAACTTAAATGTATCTTTGAAGTGGCGTCCCACTGTGGTTTCTAAATCTAGTTTTTTGTCAGGCAGCCGAAGGCTTTTGCCGCAGAAATGGTGTGCCTTTGAGCTCCTTGTACAGAAGGGTTGAAGGTATACGAGTATGCATATGTGCTATTATCTGTCTTTCTCTATTGACATTAATGGTCGAAATGATTGCATATTATCGATATCTTTTGTTACTTGTGAAAACTTGTGTACTATTCTCTAATATTATTGTTATGCAGTGGTCATTTTTTATAGGTTCTGCGTTTCTTTTGTATCTTAATCTCTGCTCAAAAATAATAATCTCTGTAGGTAAAACAGAATATGTCTATGTTCGTGCGGTGGAGCCATCGCGGCTTGCTTTGGAGGTATCCTGCCAATTTTTCTTCTGCTTGTCTCTGCATGTTACCCGAGGCATCTTTGTTGATGCCTTCATTCCATTAGATGTGCCAAACAATTAAGGAAAACGGACAACAAGAATCCATCATTTCATTCCATTAGATGTGCCAAACAATTCTTTCTTGAACTCCTATACTTATTGTACGCTCACTTTTTGACTGACCCTCTACTTTCTGGACTGTATTTATCTGTGCATTTAATTCTTCTGTCATCTTGAACAGGTTCTATCCGAAGAGTTACCGGCAATCCTTGGTAAAATATCATTCCCAAAGTCAATGCGGTGGAGCTCTGAGGTTTGTGATGCTCTAGCAATGAAATTTAATGTGTTGTGTAGTTTTTCTTACGTTCTTTATTATCTTATGACACTTCCGATGATGTTCCGGCCATAAGTTCCCTGGTGGATACTACTTTTGTGTTATTTATATATGGATTGTTCAAGTTTTTCTTCATTATTTGGTCTATTGAATTGTGATAGTGGTAAGTACTAAGTACCAAATCGCGTCTTAAGAATATCAATATTGGATTCTGAGTTTGCTCCATGCCTTTGGAAACTTTTTCGTGGATGTACTTCTCTTATACTCGCAACTTTAGGTGTTCGTTTGGTTTCTGCAAGTTATTATGGTTTAGTTATATGCATTTATATATTAATTGAAGACCTTGAACATACATATTTCCCTTTTCCTTTTTCCCTTCTGTACGTGTCTTTCTTTTGATTTGTATATTGCTCACAAAACTGAAAAAAGAAGATTGTTTTTGCTTGTAGCAATATTGGAGTTTTGTTTCCTTCTATATCTGTATTTTGTCGATGGATGCAGCATTTTCATAACCCATTTATCAATGTATATTTCATGCATTTTGCTAACTTTTGTAATTACAGGTGATTTTTAGTAGGCCTGTTAGATGGATATTGGCACTACATGGAGATGTTGTTGTTCCCTTTACATTTGCTGGTCTTCTAAGGTAAGTGTTGATGGCTTTTTTTCAGGAGTCTCTCGTTGAATTTGAACCTTGGAAAATGCGTTTATTTCTTGTATATAATCTGTGTTCATGTATGTTCTTATCTTWSTKTTWCWGT
>BMAC01000219.1:1118225-1140461 GCA_014905375.1 Phtheirospermum japonicum
ATATCCCTTCTTTACCTGAATAAAATGCATGGTTATTACTTATTACATTGGTTGTCAAAACCTATCATAGGGGTGATTTTTGCGCTTGTCAAACTAAAATTAGTTTCTCTAAGCAAATTTTCTTTGTGTATTAGGTTGCTGAGGCATTATTTGAGATTACACTTCCTCGATTTTCAGGAGACATACTTCCCAAAACTGATGCTGGAACAGTATTGGCAATAGCTGACAGGTACAACACAATCTACTCTTGTCTCTCCTGTGCAACTCCTCGGGATGTTTTGATGTTTAGCCGATATTCATTGATCTTTTTTTTTTTTTTTACTTAGTCTTCTCTCATGCATTTAAACTATCACACAGAGATTTTCTGTTGTTTCTTATATGGCCCTTTTGTCCTAAGAAATGATAAACTGGTAATTGATATTTTCCCTTTATTCTGGATGCACTTCTGCCAATGTTTGATAATCCTGTAAGAAATCCTTACTGGATCAAGGGTTAGTCGTATTATGTCTTCTGGTGTTACTTTATGTTTCAGTCTTCTGCGAGCTTTTTCTCTTTTTGTTCTTTCTTTTATTTCTTTTCTCACTTTCTTCTGTGCAGGCTGGAAAGCCTTGTCGGATTGTTTGCTGCTGGTTGTCAGCCAAGCTCCACTAATGATCCCTTTGGTCTGCGAAGAATCTCATACGGTCTGGTATGCCATAACCAATATAGTGATAGGGATCTATTTTATTCATAAGGTATAGAAATAATGTTTCCGTCATGTGTTGTAGGTGCAACTGTTAGTAGAAACCAATAGAAATTTGGAGCTAAGGCATGCTTTGGAACTTGCTGCTGCTGTTCAACCCATAAAAGTAGAGTCACAAACAATAGATACTGTAAGATAATACTTTATTCTTTCCTTAAAAGTGAAGTTTCATTCATATTTTGTTCTCTTTGAATCATGTCAAGACATTTTCCATTGCCGCCATTATATAGTCGATAAATAGTCACAGATTTCCAGCAAGCTGCATCTGATGGAATTTTTGTTGGATTATAAAACACTTGCCTTACCATGTGTGATTGTCATGTACTATGCAATATGTGTGTGTGTAATAAATAAATAGAACTTATCATTGATGCCTGGACTTCTTTGGATGACTTTTCTAAGTCTTCTGTTCAAGTGGATCAAATATGACAATTTCTTTTCTTGTTTTAGGCACATCAATTTGTAACAAGGAGACTTGAGCAACTTTTGGTACGCTGATCTTTTATCCTGGAATTTATTTTTCTGTGAGGATTTATGTTTGGTGTCATTGTTTTTATGTACACTCTACATGATATAGGACCTTGTCTTGAATTTATGGAAAACAACTTGTGTGAAAATAGTTTTTGATCTCAGAACAGGTATCAGTAATCTGGTTGAATGAAAAACATCTTCTGTTTAGAAGGGAAGTTATACTTAGCCCTGGCTTATTTACAAAATATAATAAAATAGTCATGTTTATAAGTCAGAGTTTTGCTGAGTCATACTGTGTCTAAATGAAAAAACATTTTTTAATATTGTCATTTTTTTTTGCTGGTCATCATCTTCTGGATTGCTTGTGAAGTATTGCAAGTTAATTTTTTAGCTTTGGAATTTTGTGGAGTTCCCCTTCCTGTTGCGTTATTAGCCTTATCTTAGTGTCAAAGAATGGTTTTCACGTGATTGTTGAATACCTTAAAGATAAAGTTTGATCTGTATTACACTGGCAGTTAGTTAATCTTAGATATGTAATTTGTTGAGTTTTACATCTTTTAACCTGTAACTAGGTCTCAGATTTTTGTTTTCTGTAGTTGCATTATTCTTAGATGATTTTCATGAATTTAACCCATATTTGAACAGATGGACAAAGGAATAAATCCAGAAGTTGTTCGCGCTGTTCTTGCAGAGCGTGCAAACTGGCCTTGTCTCGCTACCATGTCTGCACATAAAGTAAGTGATGATGGAATTCATCTTCTTTGTTTTCTTTATCTAAAGTTGTACCCATGTAGGTTAAGAATTCTTAAATTAGTCCATATTGTGAAGAGGAAGGTTTAGGTTAGTTATTAACGGCTGCTCCACAAGCTTATGTTTAGTCATTTAAATGTAAGAGTTACTGTATCATTGTACTAGGTAATGATCCACAAAATTTATCTTAACTTTTATATCAATGATGGTGTCCTTAACCTTTTCTATAAGCATAATTAAACCCAAAGACTTCAATAATCTGTTATTCTAAAATATCTCTGTGCTCGAGTTTTGAGGTTTGTGTCAAAAAGATCTTTTTAAAATTGAGTCTTGTCAGATACTTTTGATTTCAACAATCAGGACAATGAAATTTGCTGCCATCCCTTGCCGTAGAACTCATTCTTTTTTGTCTGTTGGTAGATGTGTGAAGTATTAATTTTGTTTCTCTTATTTTTTATATTATAATTTTTATTTAATTGCAGATGCAAGCCTTGTCAAAAGGTGAGCTGCTACCAAAATTATCGAGGCATATTCTCGTCCAACTAGAATTGTTCGTGGAAAGGATGTCACCGATGATTCGGAGGTGCCTTTTTACTTCGGATAACTTTAATTATGCATTTACCTCAAGGAACCCTATTTACTCTGCATCCATTCTCAAACTCAATTTTCATGTTTTCTTCATATCGACGGTTGGGCATTCATTCCTGTAGGATTTTGTGTGAAAATGAGAATATATTTGGTTTGATATGTTTGCAAATTATATAGGTTTCTAAATTAAATGAAATCTTCTTATATTTGTTTTGATATGTTTTGCAAATTATATAGGTTTCTAAATGTA
Organism: Phtheirospermum japonicum; assembly: GCA_014905375.1. NCBI lineage: Eukaryota > Viridiplantae > Streptophyta > Magnoliopsida > Lamiales > Orobanchaceae > Phtheirospermum > Phtheirospermum japonicum. The sequence goes on from BMAC01000219.1 coordinate 1,121,027, forward strand.
AATGAAATCTCTCCCCAACCTGCCCCCCAGGTGACTCGTGTTTCTGCATTAAAAAACGCGATATGTGAGTAGGTTTGAAATGAATATTGAAAATAGAAATAAGTGGTAATTCTGATGAGATTTAGAGAAATGAAAATGAGCAATACAAATAGAATGAAACACATAGACTGTTGTCATTTGCATCTGTGAATTTTTACACGTTCAGTTTATTCATTTTTAACTAAACATGAAAAACATCCTACTAGGTGGACGAGGCAGCTTTCAAATACGGTAGAAGAACGAGCTTTGTGGAGCACTTTCACATCATTGAGGAGTAAAATTCATCCGGGTACCTTCATCTCCCTGATAAGTGCTTGTTTGTTGTTACGAATTTAAATATCCCTTCAACATTACTTACCCTGTGTCCATTTGCAGACATGGAGGTAGATGATTTTGTCGAAGCATCTGTCCATCTAGTACAACCACTCGAGGATTTCTTCAACAATGTTTTTGTCATGGTGGTATGTTTCTCCCCTTAATACTCTAGAAATGCCACATATTGCAACAAACGATTAATAGTTTTTGTTTTTTACTTAAAATTTCAGGAAGACGAAAGAATCAGAACGAACAGGCTTGCACTCCTGCGAAAAATATCGGATCTTCCAAAGGGAATTGTGGACCTCTCAATTTTGCCAGGCTTTTAAAACTTATCACATTCAATTTTGTTGTAGATTTTGGGTTTGGCACAATTAATTACATTACACAACGGAATATCATTTATCACACCCATCATTATAGAGTTTTGAGATGTAAGTAAATTTTGTGGGGAATGTTAATTATTTGTGCTGACATTCCACGAATTTGTATGATTGCTATGGATTGGATTTCTCAAAATATTTAACCTGTAGCATTCTTTATAGCCTCAGATCGCTGTTGTGTGAGTCAATTGCGTGGATATATATTGTACTTTGATACGAAGAGACAAGAGACTAATAACTGGAAATAGTGATATTTTTGCACTGGTTTGTAGGATTTAATTGTGAATCCCGTTATGTGTAGAGTCACGTTAAGGTGTGCAATTGAAAATGTTGGATCTTATTTTGAAAGTAAGTGAATGAAATATATGAATAGAGTAAATTTATATTTGGTAAACAAGGAAAAGTACATATTTTTAGTCTAATATTAATACTTTTAGTTATAAAATTGTCACTTTTTAGTTATAAAATTGTCATTTTTGCACAGTAAAATATAATCTTACATATTAATCAAGTATTTAAATAAGTTAAAGATAATAAAATTATGTTTTTTCTTTAATACTGTAACTTTTGACTCTACAAGTATTATTGTACATCTTGACTAAAAAGTTATAACTTGTTCTCAAGCATTAAATAACAACTCACAACTCTTTTATAATTTAAATATGATAATTTGAAGAAAAAAAGTATCATGCACGTCTGACGTTAACATACAAGTTTCTCTCACAAGTGAGTGGATGTTGGACAAACATTTCAGCGCATACACCTCAATCGAAGCACAAGGTTGATTTCAGGCAAATGTGCAATGATTAGTTTCCTTTTTCTTTTTTTTTTTTTCATGAAATGATTGGTAATTTAAAAATGTACATAAATTTTAGCGTAATATTTTTCTCTACTGGAATTAAAATGTTTTTATTTATAATTACTACGTATCATTTTCTAAGATAATAAAAGTTGAATTTGTTATAATTGTAGAATATGCCAATTGTTTGAGTCAGAAATTTGTTGGAGCTTGGGATAAAATTGAAGCTAAGATAATGAATCGAGGAAATCTAATTTACTGAAATAAAAAATAACAAATGAAAATAAAAAGAAAATTCTCTATGTCCAAATATCTTTGAGAAGAATATTAAAAAAAATAAAATAAAAAGTCAAATTATTGAACTAAAAAAGTAAAGGTAAATTAACCCGACCCATAAAACTGGTTGCTCGACTGTCTGAATTTAGGAAACAGAATATGCACTAGCAAATTCACTCTTTTATTTTTAAACATTATTTGGATGGAATGGGTCGGGCCTTGGGCTTTGGGGTTGTTAAATCAAATTCGCCCCCCTCTAGCTATATTTGTTGTTTACAGGATGCCGATGGGACTAAGATTGACAAAAGACCTTCTTTCCGATTTTGAGAAAATAAGAGGACACAAATTTGAGTCCATCTTAAATTAAAAACTCCACCAAGAAAATAGTGGCTTGATCGAGCCCAAAAAAGACGAGGTCTTATTGCCCGGTATGTTTCTTTCTCCTCGGCTAGTCGCATCACCCTCAAGTCTGACACGATATCGAGTGAGTTACGAAAAAAAAAAACCCAACGACCACATTTAATGCCAATCCAGGAAGTTCCTTCAACAGGCCCAGAGCACATCAATTCTAATGGGAGGAAGCAGGGATAATATATAATATAATTAAATAACGAAATAAAAGGAAAAGTTAACCGTCGAGGTGAGCGAACTCTTTCTTTAAAATTCTTATTGACCCGTACTACGTGCTCACTGTTTGATAGCAATGAACCTCTTAAGATACAACGACGAAAGGAGCTGGACAGAGCAGACGATCCAATCAACCTGGCGAACGAGAATTGGGCAGACAACTTAGCTTTTTGACCCCAGCGGTTTGCACATGAAAATCGGACCGGTGTGGTGACCGGTTCCCGGTCGAACCGGCCGGTCCGGTCCGGTTTTCAGAACTATGGTTACAGGTGAGTAAGTAACAAAGAAGTTGTATCCTCTTCTTAGTTTAAAGCCTTTAGCTTTATACTTATCAATCAAGTCGTCATCTTGATACTTTATCCTTATGACCCACTTGCATCAAAGAGGTTTTATAACCATGGGAAAGATCAATTAATTCCCATATATGATTGACTCAATCTCGATGTTGATGGTGTCTTTTGGTTTTTATAAGCTTTATATGAACTTTGCAAATTCAATACTCTCATGAGATCATCTATCTCATATTACCTATCTCAATACCCTTTTACCTGACCAACGAGGTCATATTTTTTCACCATTGAAAAATCGAAGTGATATGAGAAACTCCCACAATTAATTCTCAAGATTCAATTCATAAATTAAATATAAATTTAATTGATATCAAACTTTATAAATTTTACTCAAACGATGAATTAACGCTTATAAGTTTATAGAATTTATAAGTTGAATAGATCAAACTTAAAATTCCCACATTAATAAATTTGAAACCCAATTAAACAATTAGTTCCCACAAATTATTATAATCTAGTGCGAAACTAGACTTTAATTTATTGAGCCCAAATAAGTAATATTTTGCCCAATAAACACGACCCATCAAGGACCCATATTTCTTTTAGTTTCTTCTTCATGAGAAGACCCAACGGCTGCTATAATTACAATCTAATGAGCTTTACTATCATTCAGGCCCAAGTTTACTTTCTCACCAATTTTGGCCCAGGACTAAAATAGTCATTGTCAAATATTTATTTAAGCCCAAGACTTTTAATTTAAGCCCAAGTTCTGGGGCTCAATATTGAGGCATGGACACATTTAAGTCAACAACTCCCTAGGGATAAGGTATTTCTGGTATGATTTTTACTTGGGGACAAACTCTCACTCTCATGTAGTTTTAACATTCTTATTTTCATTTTACAGGTGTTCTCAGACATGGACTGGCTCATAGATGAGTATGTTTTAAATCAAACTCCGGTGGACCAACAATTGCGGAATGAAATCGCTCTTTGGATTGCTCTTTTTGTCGGTGGTGATCCCTTATTGAATTATTCATTGGGAGAGAGTGAACCTGTTGCGTAGATAGATGGTCCCAAGGTGCACTCTTTGATTTTTTTAAAATCTGTATTAATAATATAATTCACAATACTAAGTTGTGCATTTGGTTCTGTAATTTACTTTTTGCCCCATTAAAAGGATTTGTTTGCACTTTTGGTTCGGCTAGAAGGTTTTTTCTTGATACTTTTGGACCAATCAGAAGGTTTTTATTTTGAACTTCTGAGACTAAAAATGCAACATTTGTTTCTCATGAGACATTTTCTGCTTAATTATTAATTTTGAGGCTAAAATTACAAATTATGAAATAAAGAATGCGAGAGTCTCAATCCCGTGGAACCAAGTGTGTAGGTTTTTCATTTTTCTTCGTTGTTCATTGTTGTGCATATTTTATATTTGCTTTATTTTTCCTCTATTATTTTTTGAATGTTTCCTTGCTCTTTTTTCTTCTTTTTTTTGAATTAAAATTTATTTCTTATTAATAAATGAATCTTATTTCAAATTTTGTATAGTATTTTTATTAACCCCACACCCCTTGTTCAAATTTTCTGGCTACGCCAGTGCTCATGACACACGCCCGCGCGCGCGCACACACACACACATATCTATCTACTATATATATATATGTGGAAGGGCTGTTTTATCTATTTTGATCATGAGTTGGTATAACATATTTGTGCCGTCATGTGCTGCTTCTCAAGGAGTGCCTGACCCCGTCGCTTTCTTTACTTATATTGTTGATGTATGAACATTTTATATTTCTTTCTTTTGGCTTTGATTATTGTAGAATAATCGGGTGATTATCATACGCATTTCAGGAATAGAAGAACACACACACATTCTCTCTTTCTCTCTCTCCCTTTATACTGTCTGTTGGCTTTGCATCCAACACTACCTTTTTACTGTATGAATATGGTTGCATGGAGATGCTCTCAACACCTAAATCACTATCCTTTAGACTTGAAGGTTTTAGTATGCATTACAAGAATAGAACACACACACACTATAGATATCAGTTTTGTTATTATACCTCATGTTTATGTAGGAACCGTCTGTCAAAGATGTGGCTCAGCAACTCGCAGAAGACTGGGATTTTGTTTAGGAGGCAAAAAAGTTCTTGGAACCCCTTCGACGTGATAACCTGTTGTCAATATCGATGCATGGACACTTTTAAGTCATCAGCTTGATAGTGCATTTGCATTAGATCAGGTATTTCTGGTATGACGTTAACTTGGGGACAAACTCCCTCTCTCATATGGTGTTAACATTTTCATTTCATTGTACAGTGTCCGAGCCTTCTCTCCGTGCCACGAGCCCGGATCAAAGAGGCTAAAAAGAAGTGAGTACAAGAAGCTCAACAACTTCAGAAGCTTGTCGCTAGTAGGATTGTTTATTACGATGCCTAATTTCTTCATTTAACTTGTGGTCCTGCCTAAATTTTAAATTTTCCAATTTTCAATGGTGAATTGCCCATATATGGTGATATGGTTGCATTAAGATTCTCTCTCACACACACATATAAACAATTTTTTTGATAGGGTTTTCGTAAGTCTTTTGATAGTGTTTTAGATATGTTTAAGCTTACTAGCACCCGATGCTTAAAAACTATTTTCCCCTTAACTCTCCCTTTAAATTGATTTCTTCATTTGAAATTGGTTGTGCCTATTCTTTCTTTTTATCATTGATGAGCAATCTGTGATTGGTTTCACAATTTTCCGGATGATTTGTTGATATATTGATTTATTGATGTCTTGGATAGTATTGATTTCCATCAAGTTAAATTGTTCAGATTTGACACAAAATTTTAGTTTTGAAATTTCAGCTCCAGAATTAGATTACGTCCTTATGTTGTATCTGTGTTTTCCATCAAAGGATAATATTAATTAATTGATTTTGGAGTGCATAATGTTGAAATTATTTGTTGTGAGTTTTGATATTCTATCCCTTTCGTGAAGGTTTAATTTGATGTGTTCATGATTGATAATGCTTTTATTGATTAGTAGTTATTAATTTATATTATAATTCTAATTGAACAAAATTTCAGAAACATAAAGAACTTCAATTTACCGGACGATGCATTAATGAGGGCCGACGGCGACGAGGCAACTCTTGACAATGCAGATTCTGATTCTAATTCAACGTCATCATCTTTTGACGTTAAAGAACGATCTATTAACGTTAAAGAACGATCTTTTATTGAGGAATATTATTGAGGAACTTGTTGATGTAAGTAGTTGTTTTCTTTCGTTTTTGTTGATCTACATTCTACATATCCTTAGTTGGGAATTTTTATTCTGTTTTACTAAACAAAAAAATGAATATACGTATTGGAGATGTTTTTAAACATTGTGACTTTGCTAGTATGATGCATGGTGTTCAATTTGTTGAGTACATCATCCATGTATAGCAAAAAAGTTTTACTTGAGCTTCATTGACTTATGTTTTATGCTTGTTTCTATTTTACAAAAGGAATCTGTGCTACCGTATTGGATCTTTGACATGTGTAGATGAATTTGCATATATGTTCACATTGGTACAAAAGGAATGTGTGCTACCGTATTGGATCTTTGACATGTGTTGACACGTAGATGAATTTGCATATATGTTCATATTACAAATGTATCGTTTGTAAATGTTTATTGTAAATTTCTGGTCAGGCTTAAGTTTTTCATTATTGAACCACTCACACTTCCTGTTAGATTGTTAGATTGTGGCTTTTTTTAAAATTCTTATGTACCTTTTTTGTTTCCATGAGTGCCTTGAGTTTTTAATACTTCTCGAGTATATTTATAGTCTACTGGAGTAATGAAGATATGATTGTTTGTTCAATGGGAGGTCGTGCTCTTGGTGGAAACCATGGTGATGACTTCGTAGATGTGGTGAAGGTAAGTGTCCCACCCAGGTACTGGTTAATTTGATATATATATATATATATATATATATATATATATATATATATATATATATAAATAAAAAATATGAATCAGATGTAATTTGAAAATGAAATTATTTGAGCACGATAGGATAATAATAATGTCCATTTCAATCGAAAGCAAACTACAAAATTTAAAATAAAAATAAATATAAAAAATTAAACATCTTCATCATTTTCGCTCCAAGCTCTTTCTCTCATGCATATTGCCTTTCTACAACAATCAGATACAAATTAAATTAATTATCTTGAAAATAGAGAAAAATGTAACTGTTTGAAAATGTATACCTTAATTTGCCCTTGGAATTGGAATCATTTCTCTCCCTCTCCAGTTTCATTATCCCAACCTCCCAACCCCGCGCTCCAACTTATTCACTTTCAATAATGGATCAATTTTCCCATCTCTCACGTGTCAAATCTCGTGATTCGACAACCTTTCATTTAGCGTATCGGTCGATTTATCGTGTCTCTCGATTAGGATCTCTGACATCATCATCCAATTGTGAATGATGGTACCCATCCAACCCTTGTTCCCTTTTATATGAATATTTAATTATTTATTTATCAGCAGAAGAAAACTTGGAATCTATTTGTGGCATGAAAACCGAAATAGTGCAAGAAAGAATGATGTTATTGTAACTGTAGACAATAATATGTTATTGTTCGTCGACCGGTGATTTGTCGTTTGTTCGTCGACGGGTGATTTGTCGTTTTCTGTGCGTTCACCTGTTTCAAGTTGCGGCATTTTTTCTTCCATTTTTCCATAAATTTAATAACGTAAAGTGTGATTTATGACCGACAAACGCATTTATGTCCAAGCTAACGGATGTGATTGGAAATTACGTAGGATTGTACGCTAAAAAGGTACATTTTTGATAGGTGGTGAATGTGATTACTTGTAGACATCATTTGATTGTAAATTTGTAGTTTGGCGGGTTCGAATACGTCTAAAACGTTTTACGAAAGACTTTTTGTCTCTAGCCACAACTATCTTTTAAAATTGTGTTATTGTGTATACATATTGAAAATATTCTATAGATTTATTTACTTTTTCTTTCCTTTCTTCGTTATCTTTAATTGATGTTTGGTCATTAATAAGCTGATGCTGGAAATAAAATTGCTTGGGTGACATAATTAGATATCACTTTTAATAGAGGGTTATTTGTTAAGCTTACACAAACCTCGAGGGGGTCTTTTAATAAATTAAGGGGGTATTTGTAATTTTGAAAGGTAATCGGATTGTTTTGTAACTAGGCCAAACCTCAAGGATAGTTTTTGTAACTATCCCTATTCCCTATATTTTGATCTTTATAAAAGTCATAATCGGAGAAATACCAGCATCCGAAGCTTTACACTTTGTGATTTTTACAATAAGTGCGCCTAAAAGTGATAATGAAGAAATAAATATATTGCAAAAATATGTTCTTAAGTTTCATTGTTAAATGTCTCATATGGTTAGAATCCTCCTGGTTTCCGGCCAGAGTAGGCTTTTGAGGGTGTGCATGGCAACTTATTCATTTCAAAATAAGAACAATGAATGTGTGAAACATCTTTCAAAACTCATGAAACATTATTACCCCTGTGCCTAGTTAGTTTGATACGAGATATAAGAATCTCGGCATTTAATATATACATACAACTAAATTACGAATATTGATTAACAATTAAGGTGAAAAAATTTGGCAAAAAATACATAAATGGTTCGTATACTGATTCGTAGAGGTCTGTGTATTATTCGAGTGTAAATGAATTGCTCGTGGTAAAATTATGACTTATTTTGACATTATTTTTCTGTGAATTATGTTTTACGTATGTTTAAATTACATATTGATTTATAGTATTTGCATTAATTAATTTGTGATCATGACACATATTTAATAGAATTATTTAATAATAATAAGTATATAACAAAGACTGTTGTAAGACCGTTTTACGAAGACGCAGTTACATATGATGGTCATACTTTTATAGTGAAAATTAGAAAGTCGTACCTTTATAGTGAAATGTCGTACTTTTCAAAACAATGTACCTTTATAGTGAAATGTCGTACTTTTCAAAACAATGTAATAAGTGTTTTGGATAGTATGATTTTTTACCGTAAAAGTATAGCTCTGTTTGGTAATTAGTGGATGACTGATGATAGATAGCATAGCTGATAGATGATAGATAGCTGATTACGTTCGTTGTTAGGTGACAGGTGATTGTGTTAGTTGGTTCGACTTGTATTAACTGTTTGTATAAAAGTGTTTGGTAAATAGCTGATAGTTGATAGCTACTTAACTGTGTAAGATGACCAATTAGGATTATTGTTTTTTTTTTTGTAGTAATATAGATTAATATGGTGAGTACATTGAATAATTAAAACAATTCACAAAAAAAAAAAGTCTTTATTTTAAAATTATCAAATACAAATTTCTTGAGTTGCCAATTTGCAAATACATTATATTTATTTTATCCAAATAGAAAAATATTACTAATAGTTAATCAAGAAATGATTTGAAAACAATTTTTGTATATAGATTAATGATGAGTATGTCATAATTTTTGAAAATTTCAACCTTCTCTACTAAAAAGCTCCCCTATCCAGCTTTTTCTAAACAAGCTTTACAAAAAGCTAATTTAAACATATGTTTACCAAACAACCTAATTAGAGTATTTGACTAGCCAATCCTCTAAACTTGGTCTAAACCTCTCATTGTCGTCCAAACTCCTAACTACCAAACACAAGCATAGCTTTTTATTTGAGAAGGATGACTGTCTTATACTTAAAGATAGTCTTACAGTATATCTACCAAAAGTGTGTTTATAAATTATTAGCATTCTAATATCTTGTTTACATAACATTGAATTAATACTCAACAATGACTTTTGAACATTTTTTAGATAAATTCAAAAAATATTAAAAAACACATCTAAAGGAAATATTACGTTCTTGCATTGCATCTCAAAGAACTTAGTGATACATATCGATACTCTTATTTTAAAACTAGCGAATTCAAGATCACTCAGAAGGATAACCGAAAACATTCTTATGCATATGCTCTCGTCTCTCAGCCTGCTACATAAACCCTATATCTCTGCATTCACTTTCAACGTGTCCATGTATCTTCCTCCCCCATTGTCTTTATCTGAAATGAAGTTCAGAAAATCTCCAAAGCTGGTTTCTTTATAGGACAACGGGTTTTGCTCGTCCACGAGCTCCGGAGCAGGTCTTGCTTTTTCATCCATCGCCAGACTGTGAAGACTAGCAATCGAAAGACGCTTCATCGCTGAGTTCAGAGTTGCTCGATGAAGAACACTTTTGTATCGGCCATTGCTCATCACCTCCATTTGATCTCCCAGCTGAACAATGAGTGCCTCTTTGATCACCGGAACAGATTGCCATTTTTCATCGCTGTCCATGATTTCTAGGCCCTGTTGGTCTTGGAGTATGAGTGTTATCGTCCCAAAGTCAGAGTGTGGAGGCAGGCCCAGTGCTAGATCTGGTTCTGGGCAAGCAGGGTAACAATTAATGGTCATGACTTGCGAGCCGTTCTCAACGCCTTTCTGTAAGTAACCTGGTTTTAGACCCATGCTCTCCAATATAACTTCCATTAGCTTTTCATGCAACAGACGCACAGCTGTTGCATAGTTTCCCATCTTCTCCCTACAAAAAATTACGCATACACTATGAGCTTTCTTTTAAAAATTCCCTTTGGCCTAGCTTGTCTCCATCCAAATAGTGTTAAGAAAAAAATTTGTGAATTTATATAATTTCAAAAATAAAATTAATAATCGGGCCTAACCCGCTTTGTCCTCATGGTTTCGCTATTGGGGTGTGTGTGTGGGTGTGAGTTTCATAGGGACTGTATAAATTGCTTACTTGTAAGTTGGAGGGTTTGATGGCCACATGTTGATCCAAGTTGAGATTGGATGAGCATAGTGCTTGATAAAGTCTCTCCAATATTTAACTTTGTCTTTGACATGATTTAAACTCGTCCCGTACCGTATGGGCTCAAGAACATTAGAAGAGGCAATACTCATCTTTGTTTCATTCGGCAGATCAAAGAACTCTGCCGCAACATCTAAGGCTTCATTTGTGATTGAAATTGGAATTCCATGGTTGATCACCTGCAGAGTTAAATTAGCGGTTAAAAAAGAAATACATGCACGATGTGGCGCTGTACAAACTTTTTATAATTTGCTTTATTAGGACACGATTTATTTTAATGCTTTTTATCGTTACATTTTGTTAGTGTTGATCTTCATCCGTGCATGCCATCTACGTAAAAATAAAAATAAATTTACAGCTGATTACGTGACAACGTTTTATAGTAGCTGATTTACCTGAAAAATCCCGACTTCCTTGCAGGCAACGCGCACTTCTTCTACCAAGCGGGGCCGAAGAGAAGGGTTTCCTAAAGAGGAAAGATCTATAACTGGCAAGGCCCTTGTGGGGCAAAGCAGTTTGTGGTCAGGGGTAGGTCGTTGTGGCCTTGGAAGTATATAATTCTTTGGAACACAGTTTATGCCACTTTTTGAAAGTGTCATTGCACTCATGAAAGAACCTACTGAGTTTCCTTTCTTTTCTTCCATGCTAAACCTAGTACTCTTTTTTTAAAATATATTTTTTTGTTTCTTGTGTTCTTTGAACTTGCTAGTTTTGTATTTGATGAAAATGATAGGCGTAGTTATAGCTATTTATAAGCTGGGACCTGGGAATCTGATATCATGGTACATGCATTTTTTTCTAGTAAAAATGTGATTTTCTTGTTCAGTTACATTGAATGAATTGATGAAATTATGTCATGCTAATGCGTAATTTGCCTTTGCTGCATTAATCAATTGCGTTTCTTTTTTTACTTTTACTTTTTTTCTTTTGGTTTGTATCATTAATGCCATGTTTGGCCTAGAACTCCAGATTCTGAATTGAGATGAATCTAAATCTCTGATTGTTTTAGAACCTAAATTTTCAATATTAACATATTAAAATATTCATCTCTTTTATTCTATTATTGTTTATTTAAATAATTAAATACAATTAAATATAATATAAGGCAAAAACTTGTGTTATGCCAGATTAACGGGTCATATCCCGTTAGGCCATCTGACCCGATACTATAATATATTAGTTTTTGTACTGAGATGTATTGATGTTTATACTGTAAAGTATTGGTTTGTCATAAATTTCTGACTCGTGCTATGATGATGTATTGATTTTTGTTGGTCTCACGGATGATCCGTTAGTACGGCGTTGCCCATTATGTAATAATAAAGTACCATCTATTTTTTAGACATAATTTGATATTAAATACAATATAATAATAATGTATTATCATCAATTTTTCAGATATGATTTGATATCTACATTTAAAAGTAAACGATTTTGAATCATATGACAAATAAGTATTCTTACTATTTGTAAATTTTTTAATATTTATAATTTTGAATTTTATGATTCATCTTAACGGATATTAATCAAAACAGTTCTAACTATTCATAAAATTACTGATCAAAACAGTTCTAACTATTCATAATACTTAATGGCTTGTTTGCCCTACCATTCGAAATATTGGATTTGATATTTAGAATACCGAACACTCATTTTATCTAAAACCCAAAAATCAAATACTCAACAAATAATTTTTTACAACTAAATACAATATTATAATACAAAATCGTTCACTTCTTAGACATGATTTGATAATAATACATTGTCATATATTTCAAGACATAATTTGATATCATACAATATAATAATACAATAATTTGACATTTCCAGTAAAAATTCTTATTATTCATATAATTTTTAATACCAAAATTTTAAATATCAAAATTCAAAATCCAAAAAATACTAATTCTTTTGTTTAAAATAATTAAAAGTGTGAAATAATAAAAATATCTATAAAAACAGTAAAATAATATTTATTAAAAAAAATAAAAAATAATAATTATTTTTATTATTATCTATCGGATAATTAAATGCCACTATCCCAACTTGATGATTTTATTACTATTTTAATACGCAAAAAAAAAGGGACGAGATCTCTGTTAAATATCGCTCAAATGGCCCCGCCTTTCGTAACTTGATTTGGAGCGAGTCTACTAATATTAGAAGATGTAGTCATGCATCTTGTTATTATCCGCTATACATATGTCACACGCCCAGCCCATACGGATTGAGGGTCAAATCTAGTCTAAGCCTCTTCCCAATCTTTAATTCTTCAACTGAATTTGTCCCCGCCTTTCGTAACTTGATTTGGGGCGAGTCTACTAATATTAGAAGATGTAGTCATGCAGCTTGGTATTATCCGCTATACATATGTCACACGCCCAGGATTGAGGGCCAAATCTAGTCTAGCCTCTTCCCAATCTTTAATTCTCCAACTAAATTTGTCCACGCCTTTCGTAACTTGATTTGGAGCGAGTCTACTAATATTAGAAGAAGATGTAGTCATGCAGATTGGTATTATCCGCTATACATATGTCACACGCCCAGGATTGAGGGCCAAATCTAGTCTAGCCTCTTCCCAATCTTTAATTCTCCAACTGAATTTGTCCTGCGCAATTGTGTACGTATATTAATAATCAGTATGTCAAATTTGTGTCAAATTAAAATTCGTGTATAATTGAACTTGAAGTTTTTTCAATGCTCGCAATTATGTTAAGATTTGAGGAGTTATGAATTTTTTATATTAGTCTGCCAAATTCTAAATTTTATTAATCTACAATATGTGCGAGATTCGAATTTAATTTATGTTAGTTCGTATAATTTTAACTAATAATCTGACTTTATGGTAAAACATAGAAACATTCAAAATAAACGTATTGTGTATATATATGATTCATATATAAAATTTTCTCCTTTGATAAATTGAAAAGCAAATTAATTTATAAATGAAGTTTGTTGAGTGTTTTTGGTGTTTTGCAGAAAAGTCATTTGGTCGCACACTAGGGCTGATCATGTACAACAGTATTCATTTATTTCTCCACTTTGCTTTGGTCATCGTAAATTATATATATTAATGTGTGCAAATGTGTAATCTGGGTATGGAAGATAACATAAACTGATCCTCATTCAACTTTTAGGTCTTTGTGCTATGTACTGGGAAGCACTAATATAGGTGTATAACATGAATACATTACGATACGGGTATAAAATAAATTATTTGTTGCAATTTTAAGAAAATAGATGAATAAATACACATAAAATATTAAAATTATATAATTTTGTATTGTATTCATCACAATATATATATATCACCCCTATATATTAATACAAAATCCTCCTGACCTGTGTCTGCTTCGTATGCTTCGTTTGACAAATAAAAAAATTTGGTGCTTCGTTTGCTTATGTGTCACCCGAACCAAATTTTACCTAATTTAATACTTTTCTTTTATTGTATCTTACCAAATTTAATTTTTTTATTATATTTTTCCTTATTCAATACTCTTCTTTGATTCTCCTAATATAAAAATAGAAGTAAATCATATATAATTAGTAGATAAGATCTAAATTAGTTTAATTAAAAAACTTTATTATAAAATAATTAAATAAATTTATTGATAATATAATTTAAAATAATTTTATTTATGGAGTTTCAATATTCTATATAGGTAAAATATGAGTTATTTACAATAATTTAAGTATGTAACTAAATATTAGTAATGTATTCAATCTAAATATAAAAATATTAAATTATATACTAATAATTATTAAACATTGATTAGACAACAGTACAATGAGACACGGGTTGAGAGTATGATATCTTTTGAGTATCTCAAAGTATGTAACTAATAATTATTAACGAATTTATTCTAAATATTAATACTCAAAATATGTAACTAATAATTATTAACGAATTTATTCTAAATATTAATATATAAAATAATTAAATAATAATAATTAATGAAATAGATATTAGACACGGGTTTAGAATGTGACGCCTTTTGAGTTTTTGGAAGTATGTAACTAACATTTAATGAATTTTATTTAAAAATAAAATACAAAATCATTTAATATATATAATATAATAAATAAATAGATTAGACATGTACAAGGTACAGGTTGGGAATAATTATTTTAATCTTTTATTTTAGATTTAAAATTCAGTAATTATCATAAATATTTTTTATATTTATCTTTTGATAAGTTCCGTGTAATATACGGATGTTAAACAAGTATATATCAATGCAAAATCCTCCTAATATATGTGTCTGCTTTGTATGTTTCGCTTAGATAATAAAAAATCTTGGTGCTTCGTTTGCTTATCTGTCATCCGAGCCTAATATATACCTAATTTAATATTTTCCTTTTACTATATCTTGCCTAATTTGATATTTTTTTTTAATTATATTTAGCCTAACTTATAGTTTTCTTTTATTATATTTTGTCTAATTCATTAATTTTCTTTTATACTACTAATAAAAAAATAAATAAGTCATATATAATTAGTAGAAAAAAATCTAGATTAATTATCTTAATTAAAAGATAAATTACATATGAGATACTTTTAATTACCAAAAAACTATATATGAAAATAATTAATAAATTGTATTTATAATAAAAGTTGAAATAATTTAATTTTGAAATTTGAAATATTTTGTATAGGTAAATGGTGATATATTTGCAATAATTGGAGTATGTAACTAAATATTAGTAATGAACTCAATCTAAATATAAGAAAATAAAATTATATAATAATTAGTTAATATTTATTAGATAATGACACAATGCGAGAAGGCTTGAGAGTATGTAGCCTTTTGAATTTATCAAAATATGTAACTATAATTACTAACAAAATTAGTTTAAACATAAAAATATAAAATGAGTTAATAATAATTAATTAATATACATTAGAGACGGGTTGAAAATGTGACATCTTTTGAATTTTCATAAGTATGCAAATATAATTATTAATGAATTAAATGTGAACATTAAAATATAATATTAATCAATAATTATAATAATTAATAAATTGAACAGAGCACGGGTTGAGATACACATCATTTCAATTTTTTATTTTAAATTTAAAATTTTATAATTTTCACCAATATTTTTTATATTTTTTTTAAAAATCCCGTGTATCACACGGGTGTTAAACTAGTATATATATATATATATATATTATAAAATATTGATATTCAACGTGCATAAAATATAATTCTCAATTCTCTTAATATAATAAAATTATATTAATCATTCGTAACATTCATATTTACTGAAAAAACATTAATATACTATCGCACATAACATATATATGTTTATCACACAAATCATTAAAATGAGAAACCGCGTAGATGCAAAATATAATTTACCATTAATTATATATTTAATGGCATGACTTGGGATATATTTATATATTTATCATCTTGTTTTAATCATTTGGTAAGAAGTTATACATTTTATTTTCTAATTCAAATACAAATAAAACTGGATATAATGAAAAAAGCCAAAAAAAAATAAAAAAATCTCATATAATAACACTGATATATACAAGTAATGGTTTTTGAAATGCTTTTACAACTATTGTCATCTGAACTCTTCAAAAGAAAAGAAAAATACAGAACAAAACAAAACAAAACAAAACAAAAGGAAAAAAAATATTAAATAACAAAAGGAAAAAATAAAATCATGTTATGTACAATTTTTTTCAAAATTAGTTGGATTTCCATTATTTCCTTGCACACTAAAATTTTGTTATCGCACGCACTCATAAGTTGATACAATTTTTATTTTGAATAACGGAAGAAAAAAAAGATAATTTTATAAGAATTCATTAACTTTATTTTCGAGAAGATCCAAAAAATTCAATTAAAATCTATTAGAATTCATATAATTCTATAGTATACTATAAATTTAAATAAAATATCATTATAATTTGATAGAATCCATTAAAATTATCTAAAAAAATCTATGGATTTCACACACTAAAAAATTCCATATTGATAACCCGTCTTACTCCCGGCCCAAGTGGTTGACTGCTTATATATTTATTACAATTAGTTAGTCACTAATCCTATGTATAATTCGTGTAATCCGCGCCTTTGGTATGTCTAAGTTTAATACTTTTTAGAATAACACTAAGCATATATTATTATTATTATTGAAATACAATTTACTTCATGTTTCTCTGTTTTAGTTGACTATTATGATTATTATTCAAACTATTATTATACTTCTTTTGCACTTTTTATTGTTTCATTTTGTCTAATTACTCTCTCTCATGTCAATATATAGGTAGTGAACACAAAAATTACTCATGATATGATGAATGAGGGAATCACTCACAATATTTGATGAATACATAAGTATAAGTATGAGTATTTTAATATTCATCCAATCAAAGAGAGAGAGTATATTCCTGTGTTGGAACCTAAAAACCTGCTATATTAATAATAGCAATGTGAAAATATAAGTAACAGTTTACATTATTTAAATTAGCATCACATATAATATGAAATAGCGGTTCTTAAATTCCCATATAGGGAATTGGTTCTCACATGATCCTAATTCTATATATACATATATGATTATATAGATATAGAGAGCGTGAGATTTGAAAGATCAACATTTGCAATTTATTCAAAACTCGAATTTTGGTAAAACGAATTTTGTATTATCAATTTTAACTTCACGAGTACAACTAATTAATATATGGGGAACTTCTATGGTGCCTTCACGGCACCATTTCTCAATCAATAGGAACCATCAGATGAATGAGAATATAAATTTAGGCTTTTCATATTAAGAAATTAACGCTTGTAAATGCAGGAGGGGGTGAGGGTATGGTACCGTGAAGGTACCGTAGTCATTTCCTAATATATGACACCTATATTTTTGGCAAGTTTGGAGGTTCATATTTGAAATTTCAAGATTTGGTGATGTGTTGTTGAATTATATTTAAAAGATTCATAATTTCGCCATATTTGTTACTTTTATATAATGTCGTACTTTTACGATCTTTGGTTTATTCTTTATTAAATTATTATTTAGTTTTAATAAATATTTTATTAACTTTTTATTTTTTTTTTGCATTTTGTTAACATACTACTAACAAATACGAGTATAATACTATATCAAAAATATACTCTCTCCATTTTAAAATAAGTGTCGTTTTAAAGATTCAATTTTATTATAAATTAACTGTTGTTTTAAAATTTTTTATCACTTTATTCCAGTTTTTCTCTTATTTTAAGAAATGTAAATAAGTTTATGGTAATAGAATAACTAAAGGGAAAGAATGAAAGTAATTAAATAAGAATATTATTATGTTGATCAAATATTATGTTTCTTAATTTTGAACAAAAATTCTAAAACGACACCTATTAACAAAAAAAAAAAAGGAGGGAGTATGTCAATAAGTATAAAATTTACTATAGATGAGTAGAAATATTTCTTTGTTTAAACACAAATATAAAAATACATATTATAATATTATATCCATAGCCTACTCATTATTATCCCTACACTCTCTCTTTCATCTAAGGGCTCGTTTGTTTACCTTGATGGGATAAGATTATTTTGTGGTGGTTGGGAGAATAACACTGTAGTGATAATAATGTAAGATGTTTGGTTGCTGGGATTGAGTAATTGGTTAATTTAGGATTGACAGCACTAGGAGTTGTTTGTTTAGATGGATAGTAAGGATAATTCAACAAATTGACAATAATAACCTCCATCTTTTTTAACAGATTTAATTGCAACATAATTGCATTAAGACCGCATGTTTAGGATGACCCTCGAATTAACATCTACATAAGTAAATGGAACACATATACATTTATGGTTGCAGCTATATCTGTATAATTAGTTAAGAGATATTTGGGAACTGAATTTGCTAACCATCTTTATAAATTATATATGGTGATTGCATCATGATATTCATAATGCATTAATGAAGCATAATATGAGCAATGTCAGTTTCAAAAAACTTGATAACAAATTTAAAAGTGATGTGGTCTGAAATATAGATTTCAAACGAGATCCACATCACAAGATTACTAAGAACTCAATTACAACTCAAAACCCTGAAGAAAATAATAAAAAAGGAGAAATAATAAAAACAATAAACAACACTATACTTTTGATCCAAAATGAGAGAAAAGAACGAAAACATTATTATGCACCACAAGATCAGGTGATGAACAAAATATGAGACTCAAATATAATAAAACTTTGTTTAAAACTATTTTTAGAGGGCATACAAAAAATTCACTTTTACTTGCCATAAGGGAAAACTTAAAATAAGTAGAGCATTACTGGCGGGTACCTCCGACAGTATTTACTGCTCAGGTAACCCGCCAGTATTTACTGGCGGATTTGACCGCCAGGATTTCGCCAGTAATTAATTTTAATTAAATGAATATTAATAATAAATAAATTTTAGATAAAATTTAATTAATTAATAATCAAATTAAAAATAATAGACAAATAAAACTTTAGAGATAATTTAAAATAAATAATCCACTAATAAAAAAATGAAAACAAATCATTTCAATAACAAAAAATCGTTTAATCTGTCGAATGTATAAAAATAATAACTATCCATCTAAATCTCCACCATCTGGACTACGGGGAGGCCGACGACCCATGGCCCGAGCAACAGCTTCTTCAATTTGCTGTTGGAGCCTCAACTGGGAACGCTCCTGCTGCTCACGGATCCGCTGAATCTCCAGCGCTTGCTCGTCACGGATCCGCTGAATCTCCAGCGCCTGCTTGTCGCGGATCCGCTGAAGCTGCTCAAGCTGCTCCTGTTG